>CAJVPZ010003295.1:0-11195 GCA_910592135.1 Racocetra fulgida | reverse complement strand
AAATTACTTCACAAATTATCGACTTTGATAAAGATGACCAATATCTCAAAATATACATGGACAGCAGATTCAATATCTAACTTAATTTTAACACTCCCAAGACTTTCTTTCTACAAAAATTCAACATACCATCCCTCAAAAACTCATTAGACCACTTTAATAAATGGTTTAAATCTATCTTCTCAAAATACAATCGTCAATTCAATGACACTCTTAATGAAACAAAAGTATCTAATTATCTTAAATACTACTTTAGGCAGGCTTTTATCTCACACCTTAAAGAACAAATTCCAATAGATGTTCCATTTACAGAACCTCTTACCTTTCAAGAACATTGTGATGAGTGCATTAAACATGCTAATTATCACATCCTTACTTGTTCAAATGCCCAATGCCAATACTTGGAAAAAATTGAACTCAAAGAGAAAGGCAAATTACCAACAACTGAGCCTAAGACAAAAAACACAAACTACCTAAAACTTGTATTCAACATAATTTTAACAAACTATACAAACAATTCCTTAATGAATCTTATGCAGAATAGCCAACCAAAGAACTTCAAATAGATGAAACAATCTTTTTCAAAGAGGCAAAATATGAGGCCACCTTCTTTAAACCAATCCCAACAAAATATTAGACGAGCTTGCATCTGCAGCTAAAAAATCTTTTTGTGAAACTAACTCAACTCCAAGCAACAAAGGTAGACATAGCCTTTTATTTTATCTATACCTAGAAGCATATCAAAAAAATGCAATGAGGAATATGGATATCTCAAACCTAAAAAAAAATGCAGCAATAAAACTTTTAACCAAACAACCTATTAGTACTAACTCTCATGCAAGAGTTATAACTTGGCTTAACACTTATGACCAACGTCTTACATATTCTCAGATGTTTAAATACTATCAAGAAATTGCCTACCCTGAAGCAGACAAATATCTTCATAAAAAATTTAACATTACTTATCAAATTCTAACACTCATTGAAGAATCTCTTTTTCTTTAAGAGACTCCTTTTCAATAATTCTGTCTTCTATAATTATAGATGCAGCTGCTACCTTACCAAATGAGACATCCACTGTAGTTGGTAAGAAAAATGATATAAGCGGGTGGGCAAGCCTATTTACGCGGAGGACTATTTACATAATGGTCAGACCCAACATACAGGGCAGACTATAAAATTCTGTGCAGCTGTGAGAACTGAGCTTAAAACGGTAAACGACTCTGTAGAAGACATCTGTATTACTGACAAATCATTCTTAATATCCTTAGACCCATATGATGAGCCAACTCAATATATTGACTATACAAATACTTTCTATACTAATAAACCACACATTCATTCAAAATATGAATTACAAACTCTTCCTAATGATCCTCTAGTCAACAACAACAAAAATTGAACTACAGCAAAACGTATAGAAAAGCAATGAAGTGGATACTAAAACTTGGTCCTATAAATAGGAGCAGCTTGTTGTCGATGAAGTCTAAGCATCTAGATGTGAAATACCGAGGAGCGGACGTCAAAAGAATACGGACAGTTTTCTTTGAGATCAAGTTTTCTTTCTGGCGGACTCCCCAAAGTATTCGGCATCCAAACCAGAAGGTTTATTCTGGGAACAAGTCTGTAGAAATAGCCAATGTGGACTCCTAAGTGGTAAAAATAAAGAAGCTGGACTATACAACTATAACTCTTACAAGAAGAACCTCACATACTCTCGTTGGCTCACCACTTTTTTTCGAGGAAATTTTTGTAAAAAGTGGGTATTTTAGCTTACCCCCTTCAAATGATCGACATCATGTGTACCAAACAAGTCGGTATTGTTTATCTCCCAAATCGGAACGTGACAACAGACACGTGTATACACGTGCCTCGAATGCAATGGATATCCATACAAATGATGCTCCGAGACTCTGTTCCGACCTCTCTACCTTAAGCTGGTTGATGAAGTTTTTCTTTATTGGATTTTTACTTTCATATACTAGTTTAGAGAAAAATAGAAGTAGAGACTAATTTGTCTAATCAGTATATAATTTTTTCAAGCTAACTACAGGCTTATAACCATGGCATTACGATTAGCAAATTTTCTGTTTGTTTTTGTTTTATTTTCAATATCCCTTTACGCCTTTCTTTCATTTTTTGTATTCTTTTATCGTAGTTCCCTATACCTCTGTGTTTTTTTTTTAGTTTGTTTGTTTTTTCTGATTTTGCTTCTTGATGAGCGGGTAGCCACCAGCCAATGAACAACAGGAAAAAAGTTCTTAATGAGTTAAGGACCCTGAGGGAGGCCAAGAGCTACTGAGGCAGATCGCGCTTGGTGTATAAAATCACGTGGGTGAGTTCTTCATTTGGTTGGATCTACTTTAGTTAGAAATAAATTACTTGTAATTTTGAATAACTTGATCCCAAATAAACAAGGGCAGGATAGCCAAATTAGAAAAAAAAATCTAAAAGAAACTATATATTGCTAGAAAAAAAAATCTGTTAACTAGATGAAAACTTCTAATAGATACTAGACAAATTAGTTTCTACTTCTATATTTTCTATCTAATATATCAAAGTAAAAACCTAATAGAAAAAACTTTATCGATCATCTTAGTTGTAAAGAGGTCAGAACTAAGTCTCAGAGCATTATTTGTACAAATATTCATTGCATTTGAGGTATATATATATATGTATTCGTTATTCTGTTCTGATTTGGGAAATAAACTATACCAACTTGTTTGGTATATATGATATCAATCATTTGGAGCGGATAAGCTAAAATGCCCACTTTTTATAAAAATTTTCTCAAAAAAAAGTAGTGGCCACAAGAGTATGTGAGGTTCTTCTTGTAAATTTTACAGTTGTATAGTTCAGCTTCTCCATTTCTACCAACTTAGAAGTGCATATTTGCTATTTTTACAGACTTGTTTTCAGAATAACCTTTCTGATTTGGATGCTGAATATCTTGGGAGGTCCAGCAAAGAAAAAAAAAACTTAATTCCAAAGAAAACTATCTGTTTTTTTGATATCTACTCCTTAGTGTATTACGTCTAGATGCTTAAACTTTGTTAATAACAAGCTGCTCCTAATTATAGGACCAAGTTTAGTATCTACTTTGTTGCTTTTTTATACATTTTACTGTAGTTTAGTTTTTGTTATTGTTGATTAGAGGATCGCTGAAAAGAGTTGTATATATATAGACAAATTTATTTAAAAAATTATTATAAATATAGTATATATATATTTTTTTTATAGTCAAGGTTATACATGCTAACAAAATTATTTTAGGCTTCAGAATACAAAATTAAAATTTAAAGACGAAATTGTTTTTGACCTAATTTACTTAAAAGACAAAATTTTTGCTACTTTTTTTGAAAAGATGAAATTATAAGGACATAATTATCTAAATTAGATTTGCTATTGCATATAAAAAATTTTAAATTGCTCTAATGAAAATGAAATAGATGTTTTTGAAACCTATTTCAGTAACATATATAGTCAAGGTTAGCTTCTTTGGCTTATTGTTTTTATTAGATTATAGAATTATATAGGCCTCTAAAAGTAGAAACCAAAAAATTTGGCCAATCACAAGTTTTGAGAAAATTGGCAAAAACTATTTTGTTACACAAAATTAAAACAATAAAAAAATAGTTTAATCAATATTAAAAAACCTGTTTAAACAGAATTATTAGATCTGTAAAACTGTAAACTGCACAGTAAATCACAGTAAATCTATTTTTAAATTATAATATCAAAAACTTTTAACTGTTGTATTGCAAAAATTTATTAAGTGATCAGACTTTCATTATTAAATAAAAAAGATCAGGCTTTAAATTTTACACCTGATTAATCAAACAGATTAATTTTCAAAAATTGTCAAATTTTTTGGTTTCTGCTTTTAACGGTCCATATAGTGCTCTTATTATAGAACACCAGACAAGTACATTCTGACAAAGATATATTTGGTCATATATACAACTTTAGTTATTGCCTATTTAAAAACTCTGTTATATCTATTATTAGTATTGTTATACAGATATAAACATAAACTAAACTGGACTGAATGTTTGTGTCTATGTTCAAGGAAAACAATGTCTAGCAATCATTGTCTAATCTTATTGGCTAATTGTTTTTATTCCTATTTGCTAACATTTATATGTAAAATTATATAATTCATATTTTACTATGATTTGTTATTTAGTAAATCTATATATATATATAACTACATCAGCAAAATATATAAGTGTAATATTACATAAGTTATTATGCCGTGAAATATTCTGTAAGAATTACGATCGACACAGAATATTACGACACGTAATATTACAGAAGTTATTACAGAATATTACGAAATATATTATAGAATATTACGAAATATATTTCGTAATATTTCGAAATATATTTTGTAATATTCTGTAATAACTTTTATAATATTCCATAATAACTTTAGTAAAATTCCATAATAACTTTCAAAATATTACAAAATATAATTTAAAAAAAATAATTTTATGACGACTCATAATCAACCAACCAAAATTACAAATTTATATGTATTTTATATATTTTTTATTATTCCAAAGTCAAATTTAGAGTTTATTACAAATCATATACTAAAAAAACTACTATCAAACCCAACAAAAAAATTAATGGAGAACTGCTCCAAGCTCGATGAAGTAGTAAAAAATATCACAAAACAATTCTCTCAAACCACCAACAAACTATACCTTCAGCATTTTGGTGAAGAATTGTTTTGTGAAATACCACAAGACAATTCACTAACAAAACATTGAAGGCCCAGAAAAATATATAGACTAGTGAAGCATCGAAAGACCAAAAGAAATACCACAAAAAAATTCACCAGCAAAGCATCAAAGTACCAGAAGAAATACCACATAACAATTTAATAAAGAACACCAGAGGCCCAGAAGAAATATCAAAACAATTCACCAGAGAACACCGAAGGCCAAAAAAAAATACCACAAGACAATTCATTAGCAAAACGCTGAAGACTAGAAGAAATACCACAAGACAGTTCACCAGCAAAACATACAATACAATTCACTAGAAAACGCCGAAGAACCAGAAGAAATACTATAGAACAATTTACCAGAAAACGCTGAAAGACCAGAAGAAATACCATAGGACAATTCATCAGAAAATGCCGAAGGACCAGAAGAAATACCATAGGACAATTCACCAGAAAATGCTAAAGGACCAGAAGAAATATCATAGAACAATTCACCAGAAAACACCAAAGGACCAGAAGAAATACCATAGGACAATTCACCAGAAAACGTCAAAGGATCAGAAGAAATACCACAAGACAAATGCCGAAGGACCAGAAAAAATACCACAAAACAACTTACCAAAAAACACTGAAGGACCAGAAGAAGTACCAAAGATAATTCACTAGCAAAAGGCTGAATAACACCACAATACAATTCACAGAAGACACCAAAGGACCAGAAGAAATACTACAATTCCGAAGAGAAATTCTACCAAAAAAAAAGAAAAAAAAAGGGTAGTATAACTACCCAAAGAAGCAACTACAAAACAATTCACCAGTAAAATACTGAAGGACCAGAAGAAATAACATAAGATAATTCACTAATAAAACACCGAAGACCAGAAGAAATATCACAAAGCAATTCACCTGAGAACACCGAAGGACCAGAAGAAGTACCACAAGACAATTGTCAGAAGAGAAATTCTAAAAAAGAAAAAAAAAAGGTAGTATAAAACTACCCAAAGAAGCAATCACAAGACAATTCACCAGTAAAATGCCGAAGGACCAGAAGAAATACCACAAAACAATTCACCAGCACATTGCCAAAGACCAGAAGAAATACCACAAGACAATTTACCTGAGAATGCCGAAGGACAAGAAGAAGTACCAAAGACAATTCACTAGCAATACACCGAAGAACGATATATCACAGTACAATTCACCAGAAAACACCAAAGAACCAGAAGAAGTACCACAAGACAATTGCTGGAAGAGAACTTCTAAAAGAAAAAAAAAAAGGTAGTATAAAACTACTTAAAGAAGCAACCACAAGACAATTTACTAGTAAAATGCCAAAGAACCAAAAAAATACAATACAATTCACCAGCAAACGCCAAAGGACCAGAAGAAATACCACAAAACAATTTACTAGAAAATGCTGAAGGATCAGAAGAAATACCACAAGGCAATTTACCAACAAAACACCAAAGGATCAGAAGAAATTTCACAAGATAATTCACTAGTAAAATGCTGAAGGACCAGAAGAAATACCACAAAACAATTCACCAGTAAATTGCTGAAGACTAGAAGAAATACCACAAGACAATTTACCTAAAGATGCCGAAGGACCAGAAAAAGTACCACAAGATAATTGCCAGAAGAGAACTTCTAAAAAGAAAAAAAAAAGGTAGTATAAAACTACCCAAAAAAGCAACCACAAGACAATTCACCAGTAAAACGCTGAAGGACTAAAAGAAATACCACAAGACAATTCACTAGCAAACGCCAAAGAACTAGAAGAAATACTACAAAACAACTTACTAGAAAATGCCGAAGGATCAGAAGAAATACCACAAGGCAATTCACCAACAAAACGCCAAAGGATCAGAAAAAATTCCACAAGACAATTTACTAGTAAAATGCTGAAGGACCAGAAGAAATACCACAAAACAATTCACCAGTAAATTGCTGAAATACCACAAGACAATTTACCTAAGGATGTCGAAGGACTAGAAGAAGTACTACAAGACAATTGCCAGAAGAGAACTTCTAAAAAGAAAAAAAAAGGGTAGTATAAAACTACCCAAAGAAGCAACCACAAGACAATTCATCAGCAAAACGCCGAAGGACCAAAAGAAATACCACAAGACAATTCATCAGCAAACGCCAAAGGACCAGAAGAAATACTACAAAACAACTTATTAGAAAATGTCAAAAGATCAGAAGAAATGCTACAAGGCAATTTACCAACAAAACGCCAAAGGATCAGAAGAAATTCCACAAGACAATTCACTAACAAAATGCCAAAGACCAGAAAAAATACTGCAAGACATTTCACCAGAAAATGCTGAAGAACCAGAAGAAGTACCAAAGACAATTTCACCAGCAAAACGCTGAAGAACAGAAGAAAACTATCTAAAAAATAAAAAAAAATATAAACAATATATACGTACATTAAAAAAAAATATATTGATAAATATATATACATGGAGAGATTGTAAAGAAGTTAAAAATAAAAAAAAATATACTATACATATGGAATATTACAGATTTTTCACATTACACAAATGAATTAACGTTTTCGATTAAAGTTCTTATTATACTGTAAATAAAGTAAAGTGATCATTTTAATTTCGACGATAAAAAATCTGATCATAGTAAAAATACTAATATAGTTTTGATTTATATGTACGTACGTATGTAGTAAGATTGGCTAATCATATTAGGGTCTCCACCAATAAAATTTTTGATCTATTTCGAAATATTGTGAAATATTTTACAAAATATTTCGAAATAGCTTACGTAATATTTTATAATTCTTATATTTCGCAATTTTTCAAATTTTATTACGTAATATTATGGTTTTATTATGGGTCATAAATTATTTCGAAATATTACGTCCTTTTAAATTTGCTGATATACTTATTATATTTGTATGTATTCAAGATCTTTTTTGGTTTCATTAATAAGTTGTTTATTAAACACAGAAACCATAAATTTATAGAATATATACAAGTTAATTCAAGGCAAAGAAATGAATAAATGCTTAACAGTAACTCATATATTGAAAATGAGTCTTTGTAAGTTTTAAAAACAGACTTTAAGATCTTACCTGGTGACTAAACTAAAATTATTTTTAATCTTCCTCTACTAAGATTGGAATGTCCATTATAGTCATAAAAAATGTTTATTTTTTTGACAAAGATCCTACAAAAGACCCGAGTCATAACAATAAACAAACAATTACACCCACGCTTATTAAATTGTTAAAAACAGTTAATGCACCCACCCACCCTTAATAATTGTCAATAATTGTTATTGACCCGCCCACCCACTCCTGCCTACCCACCCTTGACACCATGAATCTTCTTTGCTTTGTATAATCTTCGACTTTGAGTTTTGCTCAATGTGATAAAATCGAATTCGTTATATGACAAAATCGAATTTATCACTTTTGTATCATGGAAAATGTAACAAAATCGAATTTATTATGTGATAAATTCGATTTTGTCATATTTCCCATGCCACAAAAGTGATAAATTCGATTTTGTCATATGACGAATTTGATTTTATCACATTATGTCTATGCCAAAAAAAACATATAATAATAAATAAAATAATAAAAATAATAAAAAATATAATAATAAAATAAAAATAAAATAAAAAAAATATGAAAAAAATTCAAATAAACCAAAATTAGATTCATTTGAATCTAATTCGGGTCCAAGTGAACCCAAATCAGGTTCACTTCAACCAAACCCAGGCTCAAATAAATACAAATCAAATTCACTTGAACCCAATCCATATTTAAATAAACCCAAATCAGGTTTAATTCAACCAAATCTGAATACAAAAGTGAACCTAAGACAGATTCACTTGAACCCAATTCAGGTCTAAGTGAACCCAAATCAGGTTCACTTCAACCAAACCTGGATAGCCTGGATTAAGTAAACCCAAATCATATCCAACTTGGATTCAAATTGGGTTCATTTTAACCCAAGCTGGGTTAAAATAAACACAATCAAATTCATTTGACCCAAGCCAGGTTAAAGTGAATCCTAATTAGATTCATTTGAACTCAGGCTGGGTTTAAGTTAACTAAAAACTAAAATCAATTTTTTAAAAAACTTAAAAACTAAAAAAGTTGTGATCATGCCCCAGAGCATTGTCTGGGTCTGAGAGCTAGTGATTTTTATAAAATTCAAAAAGCAAAAAATATTTATGCAGATTTTAATAAAATATTAATAAAAGAGTCTAATCTTATATGTATACTATTAAAGGATAGAATATATATTATTAGATATTGTTATCAATATAAAATTGGTGTTGAAAAGAATGAATACAAAGCCTTCATATAGTATCAAGCATCAGCCTATATGGGTTCTGCTAATAGAGTATATTGTGTTGAATATTGTTTTAATATAGAATTGAAGTTAAAAAAAACAAATACAATGCTTTCAGATATTATTTAAAATCAGCAAGAATGAGTTTTTTTAATAAAATATATATAATGTTAGATACTGTTATCAATATAGAATTGGTGTTGAAAAAGATAAATATGAGGCCTTCAGATGTTATTAAAAATCAGCAAAAATGAATTCTGCTATTAGAATATATAATGTTAGACATTGTTATCAATATAGAATTGGTGTTAAAAAAGATGATCATAAAGCAGGTAAATATTATTATAAAGCTGCAAAATATTATAAAAAAGAAATTAGTGCTGAAAAGAACAAACATCTTGATATAGTGGATCAAGATTGAATTTACTATTAAAACTCATGATAAAGCAGATTTTAAAAAATTCCTTGTGTAGTGTTAGTAGTATTGTTATATCTGTTATCTATATTACTACTCCAGAGCATTTTCTACTTCTACAATGTACGTTAACTTAAATATATGGCACAGTAATCATGTATAAGTGCAACAGATGTAATGTTCATTGACAATCCAAACAATTAGCATACATGTAAACAGTTTTAGCATTTTTTTAAAAAATTTAAACAAAGTTTTCTCAATAATTACCTGACCAAATTCAATGAAATTTTTTTAATTTTAAGTTTATAATATGTAGAATTAAAATAAAAAAAAAACCATCGAATTTTGTCAGATAGTTATCGAAAAACTTTGCTTAATTTTAGAAAGAACTGATTCGTCTATCATTAAATTAAATTTTTTAAAACTTAGAGAGAAGTTTTCTTGATAACTTCCAAACCAAATTAAATGAAATTTTTTTATTTTATTTCTCCACATTCATATAATTAAAATAAAAAATTTTTATTAAATTTGATCAGAAAACCTTCGCTCAAAGTTTTAAAAATTCAACAGTACTTAAATTACTAAGTCTACACAGTTGATTTTTTGTTTTGTATTAAATGACATTCGAAATTTCGATCGGGTTTGAATTTTTTTTTTTGTTTTTTTTAATCTAAATTAATAAACTGAATTTTATGTATCAGTCTTTAATTTCTAAGGCTTTCTTGAAAAAGCATATTACTTATTCAAGTTCATTAACTTTTAAATCAGTTAAATCATAAGGCATTATAAAACTATTGAATTTAAATCTATCAGTAACTTACAAAATATGAGAATGACTTATAAATGTAATGGCTATATAAAAATCCATTATCTATTTTAAAATTTAAAAATTAGTGCATATTAATAATAAACTTTCAAAACCTTTATTCCTTTCTGAAATAATACAAATTCAATTAATAAAAATCAGTTAAAAATGAAAATACTAATCGAACAATTTATCTTTATGTTAGAGATTTCTATCAATATGAAACTAGAAAAGACATTTCTAGAATAGACTCAGAATTTACATATTTATTGTAAAACTAATTGTATGTAATTTAAGAAAATTATTTGTGCATGGTATTCAGCAAATTTGTAAACCAATGCTAAGTTAAAACTGCTAATTAGAAGGGATAATTATGTAAAGCCCATTGTTATTGATCAAACAAGCAAAAACGATCTATATTATAGGACAGAGATAATATTCAAAAACAAGATCTGGAAATAATTGTTCACTCCATATGTTCTCTGCGAATGATCGTCCATCGTGTGATAATATCCACACCGTAAATAAAGGCCATTTAAAGCCTTGTAGTATTTATATATTTCGCATGAGTTTTACTTTACTAATCAATTTAAACTTTCTATAATAATAAACATTACAATAATCATGCCGGCCAAACAATCATTCGGTCTTCTTTTTTTTTTTTTTTTTTACCAGATGTTCCAAAATTACAGCTGTCTCAAATTCTGGGACAATGATAAAAATTGACCGATGATAATTCGGCCAAATTCAATAGTATTGAATTTGGTATTATCGATATTACTATAATACCAAAAAATCTAATGCTGGCTGAAACAATTTTTATTAATTGTTTCAGAATTTATAAGAATAGCTGTAATGTTTTTTAGTTCAGTTTTGGTTTCAAAAATGGTTTTTAATATTTAACCTATATTTAAACCTCTT
>CAJVPZ010003294.1:0-11196 GCA_910592135.1 Racocetra fulgida | reverse complement strand
TACTTAGAGCATCAAAGTAAGTTCTCTTAATAATTTAAGAAGTTGTGATCATTTTTGTCTTGTTGGTTTTTAGGTTTGGTTTAGTGTAAATGATTGACAGGAAGAGTTTTATAGTTAATTTATATATATTATAATTGTATAATAATTATATATCACCTATACTAAAAATCAACTAAGAGGGATAGTATATATCCTCTAATCTTTTTATATCTTATGCATTTCTAGATTAGATTTCAAATACCTTCTATAACAACTAAAACCACTACTATTAGTCAGAGCTAACCATTAAATTACACAATTTTAGTATTTGTACTCTTATAAGATTTATTCTGATCTCAATAACTGCATCAAACTAGTCCTTATACTGATATTTTCCAAACTACTAAACTAGTTAGCCTGTATAGATCATTGTAACTAGACTTTAAGTATCTTTTAGTTTTACTTCTCTTGGTTTTTAATTCTGTAGTATAGAACCTTTTCTTCAGTATAACTCTGGTGGTTAGGTTGATGGACTCTTCTTACCTCAGGGTTTTGTCTGGTTTTTTGGTCTCCGGTTTCTGACTTTCTACAGTATCATCAAAAATTTTCACTACCTCTTTGCTCAGATTTTACCAAACAGTTTAATTATTTTAGTTCTTTGAATTTAAATCGACTAAGAGCTTTCATTTCAAGATAATAGTATCAAAATTACAAGTAATATACCCAACTAATTATTGAATAATTATTATTAGTATATAGATCTATTTTTCTAAAAATATCTCTAGTAGAATTTGAACTCTAGATCTGCTGCTTGGAGATAACAACTTAACTACTATTCTAAATCATTATATTCTAATAACTTATTTTTAAATCTAAGATGATTTATATTTTTTTATAAAAAAAGAAAATAGTTTATTATTAAAGATAAATTATATTATTTTTAATAATATATAATATATATATAATTTATTAAACTTAAATATATTCATGAATTTGAACCAAACTTGAAACTTTGAATTTAAATTTTATTTAGGTTCATAAACTTAAAATTTAATTCAGGTTTAGGTTTAAAGATTTAGAAAATTTAAAGTTCAGTTTAGATTTAATTAAACTTGAACCTAAACCTAATTGAACTAAACTGAATTTCAAAACACTAGATATATTATATTTAGATATTTAGACTTTGTTAACAACAAGTTGCTCCTATTTATAGAACTAAGTTTTGTATCTACTTTGCTTTTCTATATATTTTGCTGTAGTTCAGTGTTTGTTATTGTTGACTAGAAGATCATTGAAAAGAGTTGCATGTTGATTTAAACTGTATCTCTTATAAAAGTTCAAAGAATATAATAGTTATAGTATTTAGACTATAACTTTGTAATATGACTAAATAATAAAAGTATTGAATATATAACTTAAGAGGTTTTATTAAGGTTTTGTCAAAAGAGGCAAATAGCAAATATATATGAAGTTACAAATAATTATATATTATTCAATACTTTACTATGGTCAGTCTATAAAATAAATCAATTATTTTATGGTATTTTTACGTGATAAAATTATTGATCGTATTTCATAAACTGAGATAGTAAATCATTTAATAAAACCGTTATTGCATGTTCCCGTATGCATCAACTGCTGTATTTTATGGGCGATGATGATTGGTTGGTAACCCAGCTGGTACGGCTGGGTTACTGAACGATTAGAAGAGAACATAAAATACAGCAGTTATTGCATACTTCGCATGCAATAACTATATAATATTTTATTCAAATAGAAAAATATTAATTGTGAAGTGTTTTTATAATTGTTATATAATCATAATTATTATATTACTTAATAATTAAATTTAAATTTGATATGTATGAAGATACAGTTAACTTTTATTAATAATAAAGATAAATATAATAATAAGAATATAATAATGTAAGGGAAAGGGTAAGTCAAGGTCTAAGCTCTACCAAGACAAAAGATAAGGTTTTTTATATATATTTCCAAGGTCAAAAACTTACAACACACTGGATTTTTATATCTGATATTGATCATACCTCTTGCTAATCTAATTATTATGGTGTGAAAATATTTGAAAACATGAGATAGAAAAAAATAACATAACACGGCACGAGTTTACTCATATAGGATCGAAGAAATCAACGTTCGATCCTTGAACATCTTTATGTTGTATTCAAGATCAGGTGACATGAGTATTTGTGACGTTACTTGACAAAATCTCATATAATTAGTGTTGGGCTCTGGACCAAAAGTCTGCTCTACTGGACTTATAAACTGGACTACTGGACTTATAAACTGGACCACAGGACCTTTAAATTCAGTTCCAGTTCACTTTTACTGTACTTATAAGCGGTTTTACTAATTTCCTCCACCACTTCCAATTGGGCGGATAAAAATATCATCTCTCATTGGATGAAACATTTCATGAGATCAAAGAGCAATTGATTAAATAATTTTTGCCGATTTTATTAATTGTGGTTTGAAGTTATTAAGCGAAAATAAACAAATATAAAATTATTATTAATTTTATATTTTCGCTTAACATAGCAATTCCGCTTAAGATTGACGATATATTCGATATCGATGAAGATGTTGACATGAACATGCTTGACTTCATTCTAGATGTATCGAATGGTACTGATCAAGCATGGGAAGTTGTAAATGACGATACAGAAGAAGTACCAGGGGGAAAAAAGTAAAAACTTTTTATTTTCTGGTAACTGAATACGTTGAGTGAATCAAAAACCTCGAAAAGGCTGGTCTTATTTATAACTGACATGAATGTCGAATTAAAGGGGTGCAAAAAGAAAAAATAAGTGGACTGAAAGGTGGCATTGTCACCGTTATGGTATATACGAAAGTGTCACTGGAAAAAGTACAAATAAAAAGCCACGTTTGGTGCAAAAAGGATCCAAAAAATGCGGGTACAAAAGTTACATTTTTGTTGTTCTTCCTGTTAATTCGTCAGAAGTAACTTTAAAGTATTACTATAAACACCTCAACCATTATTCTGGCCAACTTTCTGATCTTTGTACTCTTTCTCTTTCAGAAAATATCCATCAGTTTGTGCAACAACGTGCCCTCGAGGGTCTTGATGTTTTTAGTATATATAAACTTATGTGATTCTGGGCAATAGAATTACAAAATCAGGTTTTTTGACTATTTATAATTTTTTGTTTTATTTTTATTTAATTATTTAATTATTTATTTTTTAACTGTATAAAGTAAATGGGGGTATAATGGAGCAGGGGTAATTTGGCGCATCAAAAATAACTCGTGAAAACACAATTTTTTAATAAGAAAATCGAATTTCATCCACTAAGTCACATTATTAACCAAATCGCATTAAAATTTAGGATATTTAAAAAAAACAGCATTTTTATTAACTTTACTTAGTGGATGAAGTTCAATTTGCTTAGTAAAAAATCCTATTCTGTATAAAACGATTATTTGCTAAAGAAAATTGAATTTGATTCCACGAATAACATTTGGCTGGGGTGAATAATCAATAGCGACGATCTGCCACATTACCCTTCAATATAAATTTTCAACTTTTTTTGAAGTTTTTAAACGGATAATAAAATAATGTAAAAATTACTATTTAAGTCGTTTTCTTTTTATGATTAATTTAAAGTGCATTTAACGAAGTGTGAATCTTATAAATTTTATCTCTTTTCTGGAAACTTTATTAATAACTATTCTTAACTGCGCCATCATACCTCCCATTACTTTATATCTATATATTTATTTATTTATTTACTTTAATTTATTTTTTAGTTTATTTATTTTTTAATTTTTATCTTATTTTATTTATTTTTCCAGATTGGGATATTTTTATTTTATTTTTTCTAATTTAAATTAATTCTTTTAGGTTCGCTTGCTTAACTCTGAAGGTCATTCAGACATGCAGACATTAAGAGATGGGTTAATAACATGCGATAACATTTATGCCATCGTTTATAATACTATGAAGACGTCGGCTTACTTCGATAAAGATGAGTTCAGTTCTTTGGAAATGTGGAGGGATAGGATAGTTAGCAAGAATGGGGTTTGTATATTCAGAAGGTGTGATGAAACGGATAACATTGGGTTCATGTTCATGTTTCAGACAAAAGAGCAGAGGGAATTAATAGAATTTGTGAGAGTAGTGTGTTTAGATGAAACACACAGAACAAATTACCATGGGTATCATTTATTTACACTTATCATACGGCATCCAACGGTAGGAAGTGGATACCCGGTCGCATTCTTGATAAGTAAGTTTAAATGAACGTCGACATTAATAGAGTGGTTTGATTTCTTAAAACATAAAAATGAAAGGTGAAGACCAGACATTTTTATGGTAGATAATGCTGGTGAAGAAATCAAAGCATCTCAGGAAAGTTTTCCTGACAGTTCTGTATTTTTGTGCCATTTTCATGTTTTGCAGGCCTGGCGCAGAAAACTGTGTTATAAAAGTGGTACAAATAATCCACAAAAAGAAGTTGTCTGGAAAGATCTCTGGCGATTGCTAAAAACTGAAAGATGGGCTAATACAGAAGCCCAAGCGCAGATTATAGGTATGATAAATCGGTGGAAGGGAATAAACGACGAGGCTATAAATACTTTTGCCAATTACTTTGAGCGCTGGTGGAAGCCAAAGTATGAAATATGGATGGCTTGTTTTAGAGGAACCGCTAGAGATATGATGGACACAAACAATTTAATTGAAGCGTTCCATCATAAACTGAAATATTCTTATATGAGAGGATGGCCAGGTATATTTTGATACAATCAACTATTATAAATATATACATCCTCTCTAAGTACTTTTTTTTTTTGTACTATAATATATATTTAAAGAGGCATGATTGTATTTAATTATTTTTATTTTTTTTATATTTTTTAAGGGTGGTCGGGTATTGTGTCGCACCTATGTTTTTGCTGATATCTTGCGATACACTAATTAGAATCAAATAAATTTAGTACCATTCGATTCGTTTACTGAGATGAATCAAACGATACAAAAATTAATCGATTCTGATCAAGATTTGAGGAAAACTGGAGTTATTATGCTTTGTTTTCTTTTTCCTCTTTGGGCAATTACAGGAAGAGATCAGCAAAATACCAAATATAAAAGAGATACGTATCTTAACGCAATATGAATATCGATATGCATAGTGCGCCATAATATCTCCCAACTTAAAAAACAACACTTTTAGATAGATTTTTGAAGTTTCAAGTTTTTTTTTAAAAATATAAACCTTTTCTTTAATTATTAGATAGAAAATCAAGTGTTATTTTATTTTGACAAATTTTGAGTATAAATATGCTTTTTTAAACAATTTTGCTATTAGTAATCCTTAAGTGCGTCATAATACCCAACCCTCTATTTTATTATTATTTTTTTTTTTTTAAATTTTTTATTTTTGCTATTGTTTTTTTTTTTTTTAATTTACATTATTAATTGTAATATTTTCTATCTTTACAGGTCAACAACTCGATGGCGAAGTACATCTTCTTGTAGAAGTTGTGCTTCGTGACATGAATTTTTCAGTTTTTCAAAATGAATTAAGAATTGGTAGAATGAATTAGCGACAGCGTCAGCAACATATTCGAGAAATTGCAGGGGCTGCACGCATTGACAGAAATAATATTTTCAATATCCAGCCTGATATGTGGATAATACGTTCTTTAACAAACAACGATATTGAGTACTTAGTTAGAAAGAATGATCTAGTAAACGATGAAAATAATTCTGATACTGCCTCTTATATCTGTAATTGTTGTGATTTTCAATCACGACAATTACCATGCAAACATGTATTTGCTGTACTGGCACAAAACGATGTACTCAATGAGGATATAGAGGATGATCAACTGCCATTCGTAGAACCAGATTTTCCTAATTCTGATATTTCTTCTGTAGATCCAAAAAATAATAAGGACGTTCAGTTTGCAAAATTGCAAGAAGATCTTGCTGCAATTACTGCAGAATGGAAAAATATGGAAGGCGAAGATATTTACAATTTACGAATGGCTCTTCAGCAAGTTACTCTAATGGAAAAAGCCAGAATTGCACGAATAAAATCTGTTCCTCAAACTATCAATAGCAATGATTCAAGAATTCAAATAGCACCGAATGCGAAAATTATAATGCAAAATAATTATTGATCTTTTTTTGTACGCATATGTTTAAGAATTGTTGACTAAGTAGTATTTTTTGTATCATGCATTCAAGCAAAATTTTATAAGTTAACTAGCAAAAAAAGTCGCTAGTATTTCAACTTTTTTAAACTGAACCATAAAAAAAAAAAAAAAAAAAAAAAAAAAAAAAAACATAAAATTGCATGTATAAAGTTGCTTTTAGCGAATTAATAATAAATATTTAACGCTCAAAAATTGAACGCATTCCACGTAAACTTTTAATGTTTGCATATTAACTTTCAATAAAATTTTGAGAATAATGTGCCCGATAAAAATAGTTAGATTAGAGCTTGTGCATTATTCATTTATCTTATAATTCAAGTATTTATCGTTATATTCGTTAGCTTAGTAAATTAGTAACGGTATTGTTTTTTTTATCTTTTAGTAACATGATTTCTTCGCCCAATCAGAGAATACTTACTACGTCCAATCAGAAGTGGTGGGGGAAATTAGGGCTACCCTTATAAGCGAGCCCAACACTGCAGGTAACAGTGCTTTCTTGATCTTGATTAACCGCTTCGTTTCACTTCTCTCTAAACGGATATCGTATTTATATAAAAACCAAAAAAGAAAAAGGAGTTTAACCATGTAAAATGGAATAACCAGATAAAAATTGTGCTACATTACTGTGCGTTTTGAATTTTTAGAAAACAACGTATCGTACAATAATTTTAGATCGTTACATATAATCGTTTTACAAATATTTCTTTGAAAAAATATATTTTATATCAGATATATAATGTTTTAGGATTCTGTGATGTACTAACCTCGGGTATCTAAAATGCTGTGAAAATAACAGTTATTTTTCTTTTTAAATTATGTAGAAAGGAAAATTGTAATGTTATTAATCGTAACCACTGCTGTCGCGCAAAACATAATTAATTTAACTTATAAAAAGTTAATATAACAGATAATAATCAAAATAAAATTTTATACCTGCGTTCATTAACAAACTAGAACGCGAATTTACATTTAGCAAAAACATACGTAAAAAACAATGTCTTGTCTAGATTTTTATAATATGTAGTATTATATGTCTGTTATTTTATTTACTTAGCATGTTAACCCTTCGACCACAATATTTCGTGTTATTATTAATGCACATATAATAATTTACCTGGATACTATAACCTGTGCTCTAATTAAATAGTAATGATACTTTATATGTTAAAATAAATTACTTCTCTTTTGTATATGCCTATTGAAATATAAATAAATCAGTTAACTTTTACATCATAAAAATAAGACCGTTTATTGCTTATCTAAATTGTCATCATCTTCTTTATTGATATTCGTTTTAACTATTATAAGCTCACCAAATTATGTTATCCATATTTGTATCATTCTGTTCGTTAAAACTTTTAAGGAACGAAAAATATGTGTTCAGAAGCACCTTATATCAATTAAAAGGCAATTAAGTCTTTAGAGAAATCATCTAAAAGGTTCAATAAAAACTCATAGCTTAATGTAATCACATGATTATTTCAACAATTGCATCTATTCGATGCGACCATTGTTAACTTTTTTTGTCTATATCACTTGCATAAATAAGTATTTCCCGTACGTTCGCACGTAAAGACAACTCAAAATGACGGAAACCCATTTAACAAAACTTTCAACCGATTGCCTTGAACTTCTCGATGATAAAGAAGATTTTAATGTAATCATTAATACTGGAGAAGCCCCACATACAAAAATATTCCGAGTACATTCAAATATTTTGAGATATAGGTCATTGTACTTTCGGGATAAATTAGCAACCACTATTAAGGATGAAAATAATATTAAAACAATTAATTTAAAAAATGTTTCTATTCAACAATTTGAAATCATTATTAAGTAAGTTACTATATAACTTACTATATATTTTTACTAATATACAAATCATATGCAAATAACTAATTTTAATACAAATTTATCAAAGATATATTTACGGAGGAGTGATTTTATTAGAAAATCAAGACACAACATTCATTTATGAACTTATGCTTATTGCTTCAGAGTTTCTTCTAAAAGAATTAGCTAAACATATTGAGATTCATTTAATTGAAACAAAAGCTAGTTGGCTTCGTTTACATTTTACACGTATATATCCAAAAAGTTTTCAAAATAATCAATATCAAAAATTACAAGAATGGTGCAATGATTTTTTAGTAAAATATCCAAATAAACTTTTTGAATCAGAAGATTTCACATCTATTCAAGAAAATGCTTTAGTCTCTCTTATTAAACGAGATGATTTACAAATGGAAGAAGTAAAAATTTGGAATTATATAATTAAATGGGGAATTGCACAAAATCCTGAATTATCACCAGATCCTAAAAATTGGACTAATGAAAATTTTCAGGCTTTAAAAAATAAATTACAAAATTTTTTACCTCTTATTCGTTATTTTCAAATATCAGGAGATGATATTGTTGATCATATAGAACCATATCAAGCAATCCTCGAAAAAGATCTTTGGAAAGACATATTAAAAAGAATTGCAAACCCAAATCGACAAGTATCATCAACAATTCTCCCATCTCGCATAATTACGCAAACGTTGCCACCACGCACGAAGAAATCGAAGAAATCAAAATCTAAGAGCGAGCTAGACCTTTTGCCTCCCAGCAACCTGGACATTTTGCCTCCCAGCAACCTGGACATTTTGCCTCCAAGCAACTTGGACTTTTTGCCTCCCAGCAAGCTTAACTTGGAGGAATGGAAGCGTTTCTATTCTAACTATAATGCACGTCCAGATGCTATTAATTGGTTCTGGTATCATTATGATTCGGAAGGATATTCTATTTGGCGTGTGGACTATAAATATAATGACGAGTTAACAAAAATCTATATGAGCAGTAACCTTATTGGCGGCTTTTTCCGTGATTTAGAGCGAGCGCGCAAGTTTGCATTCGGAAGTTTGTTGGTTTTGGGCAAAGGTAAAATTCTTCAATCTGATAATATTTTAAAGATTAAATGACTAATTACAACTTACCATTACAGATTATAAAAACGAAATTGCCGGATATTTTGTTATTCGTGGACGAGAAATACCAAAGGAAGGTATACTGTTGAGGTTTTTTAAAACAATGGTGTTAATAATTTTGATTACCCTCAATGAATACTAAGCCGTTTATTATGTGTCTGAATAATAGTAAGTGATGCTGTAGGTTTCGAAAGTTATGAATTCAAAAAGGTAGATCATACAGATCCTAAAGTTCGTTCCAATTTCGAGGATTATTTGGTAAGTTTTTATTGTAGATGTTATTCACATATAGTAATTTGCATTCATGTCAACTAACACTTTTGACAAATTAGGCTTGGGATGGTCATCTTGACGGCAAGAAATTCGCGAATGGTAAAATATTTAAATAAATGTGTACTATAAATATATATAAAGATTTGAGGTCTTTTTAAATTTAAAAAATTCATACTTCATTGTTCGTATTCAAGAAATAATTTCATACTTAACTAAGTAATACAGTCGTCCATATAGTCACCTCCCATATCATCACATCATAACTACTCTAATGTTTAGGTCAAACTATGATTTAATTCATAAGAAAAACCTCTATATAAGCACAATCCTTTATAAGAACTTTTTTAAAAAAATTACTATGTGCCCAACTGTATGATTGTATGGGAAGACGACTGTATATGTTTAGGCGGGAATTACTAAGCAAAATGTTTACTTTGTTATCAGTAACTGGTTCTTTTTTACGCCTTTTAAACGTAGATTCAGTAATGATTTTTATAATTGGCCTAAATGTGAAGTGCAACCAGTTAGAAATTAGTACTTTTCAACGTCTTTTATTCGATAATTATTTTTTAAAACATTAAATCAATCATCTTTTTTTTTCAATTATTATCTGGATCAAAGTGAAGGTCTAGTATATAACAAAAAAATTGAGCGACCTTGAGGAATCTATCCCATAGAAATATGCGCAAAGCATATTTGTGAAAATCACGTTTTAAAATTTCATCTACAAAAAAATTGCTAATTTCTCTCCATAACTTCACTAGGGTAATATGTTTTAGAAGCTTTTTTTTAGAACCCCGTCAGTAGTATTTATAGCCGACTCTAATTTATCGACTTGACTAAGTCAACATTTAAAAATTGGCTTAGCCGGCTAAGTCGAAGTCGATCGTTCTAATCGGGCAATGTCAAGCACGTGATTTTAAATGAATATTTTGCAAAATTAGAATGCTTGGATAAAACAATAATTGATCATTTATCAGCTTCTAAGAATTGTTTATTAATTTCATTTGCATATTAACCTTTCATGCTTTCATTCTATTCATCAAGTTTATTTCAAATGTTTCAAGCGAATCACACTCATATCATTGTAGTTCGAAACCTTTCATTCTCTTTATTGGCTCATTCCTGAATTGATATTCAGGTTCGCATGTCTAACACGAAATTAACCAGGAAGACCCCAAAAATACGGGTCACATGAGAAGACGCCACGACCACTGCATAATTTCTTAAAAAATTGTTGAATCATCTAGCTCTTGACTAGGGTGAGCGGCACGGAGGTCATTGGCATGCCATAGGCATGCCCAATGCCCAGATTGCCTATAGGCATGCCATTTTATATATATTCCGAAAGGTTCCAAATAGAAAATAAAATAATCTAAATTCCGAAAGGAAAATTGGAACAATGCTCCGAAGTATTCCGAAAGGTTATTTTACAGTAGACGATAACTGACCAATCCTAATTGAGTAGATTATTGCGTGGTTTAATGGCATGCCAGGGTGGCATCCTGGCATGAACTTTAGCGGTTGGCATGCCATATGGCACGCATGATTTTTTAGCTGTGTCACTTACCCTACTCTTGACGCCCCATTGCGGATAGATTAGTGGAGCAGCCAAAATTCAGCAGACCGACCAAAATTTAAGGTCGGAATAGACCCGAAGCTAAGCCGGCATTAAGTAATAATACAAGCCAACTATACATATGGGCGGAAATTTTTAGTGGAGTGCTGGTGACTATATAAAATTATGTGATATAACAAAGTAATAGGTCATTTG
>CAJVPZ010003293.1:0-11198 GCA_910592135.1 Racocetra fulgida | reverse complement strand
TGTATATAGTATAAAGTTTTGTTCGTATTATGAATTCGTTTGATTAAATTATGTAACCTGATTGGCTAATTATCACGAGAAATCACAGATAGATCTATAAAACCTAGCTAATTAGATGAATGTCTTCCTATGAGATCAGTCCCGGTTGAACTTTCGGTTGAACGGTTCAAAACACTAATATAATCACATCATATGTAATTATATTTATATTTTAATTTATAACTCTATATAAGCACAACTTATTTATAAGTATATTTTAAAAAAATTTCTATATATTCAACTATATAATTATATAAAAGAATTACTATGATTTTATAAATTTATAAATTTAAAAATTTTTATTAAATTTGATTGTTATTTTTGTAACTTTATTATTGAATTGAATTTTTATAACCTTTGTCACTTTATCCCTATGAAAAAAGTTTTACGCATTTTAAATGAATTATACGAAATATTTAGTATAATTCCATATTCTATATGGAATTCGCCGCAAATTCTGTATTTTATATACAGAATATGCTCTGAGAAACAGTGTTGGCCTATGACCTGTTATGACCTACTGCTAATTATATGTTATGACCTTATGACTTGTTATGACTTATAAAATTTATTATTATATTATCCCTTAAACCGTCCAGCAGGCAAATTTGCCTACTAAAATGTTTTTTTTTTTGACTTTGTAAAATTGCACCTGATTTTCTTAAGCAACACCCCCCTATTTTAGGCAAGAATAAAAGATTATCGTGTTGCACATCGACCTATAATTTCATATCAGGTAATTTAAAAATACGATAAACGCCCAAATCACGTGCAAGTAGTACAATAGTAAACTTTAAAAAAAGCGATGATCGTTATCAAACTTTAGAATACAGTAATTTTTTTTTTATGACTATGCCTAATGCTAGTACAAGTTTGGCGCCTTCCCTTGAAAATACAGAAATAAATAGTGACGACGAGGAAGAATATATGCCACTTCTGACATCCCACCGCAATTTTGTGAACAACCCAGAATCAGACGATGAGGACGAAGAAGAAGAAGAGAATACTAAAGGTGTTCATAAGAGAGGTTGCAAACAAAAAAAATTGCCACCACCACCTACAAATTTTGAGCCACTGGCTCATCAAAAACAACAGCACCAGGGGTTTGTTAATTTGCCTCCACACCATGAAGTTGGTTTTGAGAAACCGGTCAATCTTTTTTTTTATTTTTTTACGAACAATTTGTTGGATCAAATAGTTGTTAATACGAACTCGTATGCACTAATTAAAGGAGCTGATATTCTTACTGGCAGGCAGTGGACAAATATAGACCGTAAGGTGCTCATTGTTTGGATAGCAATTGTTATTTATTAGGGTGTTTTTAAGCTGCCCTCCCTTAATTAATATTGGAGCAAAGACCCGAAGTTCTCTCTCCACCATATTTCGAAACAAATGTTGTTAAAGCGTTTCGAACAAATCAAGAGATATTTGCATATCTATCTCCCCTCCTGCAGTAGTGATCAAAAATTATTTCAAAAAATTAGAACCATTGCTTTCACACGTTCGAAATGTTTCAAAGCAACTTTACACACCAGGTTCAAATGTCTTAGTTGACGAGATGATGGTAAGATTTTCAGGAAGAAGCGCCCACACCATCAGAATTAAGAACAAACCAACTCCGGAAGGTTACAAGGTTTTGTCGCTTTGTGAATCTGGATATACGTATACTTTTTTACCAACTTCGCGTATTTCCCCAAGTGATGTGGCAAAAGTGGGTGGGCTCAGCCAAATTGGATGCCAAGTTTATCATCTCATCGTGCAGCTACCATATCATCGATATCCATACAATATTTACATGGATAACTACTTTTCTAATGTTCCTCTTTTTCACAATCTTCAGCAAATTGGTGTTGGTGCCTGTGGCACAGTCCGAAAAACAGCTTCCGGGTTCCCAAAAGAATTGAAGTTAGAAAAAAACACCCGGCTTAATTGAGACGTACGTTCTGATATTGTAGTGAATAGGGTGTTGGCTGTGTTTTGGCAGGACAATAGTCCGGTCACAATGTTGTCAATGATTCATGGACTTGTTGGTGACGAATGGGAAATAGAACAGGAACAACAGCGACCAAGAGAAACCAGTACTAATGCAACAAAAGTACGTGTGGTTTTTGGCTCTCAATCAAAGAAAGTACTAAAGATCTCTAAGGTGATAGATGATTACAACCATTGTATGAATGGTGTAGACATTGCAGACCAATTGCGGTCGTATTATAATATACAACAAGCAGACGAAGGAACTGGATGCCGCTGTTTTTTTGGCTCCTGGACACCATGATTGTCAATTCATATCGAATCGCCCGAACCTTAAGTTTAACACAAGAGCAAAAGGAATTTCACCTTGAACTTGTTTGGGATTTAATAGATATTGCAAATAATGTCAGGGAAATTCAGCTAAGGGGTAGATCAAAAAAAGGAATGAAAAGAGAAGCAACCGAAAAAAAAAAAAAAGAAACAAACAATCAAAGGTGACAAAGCATTTTGAGCTTTCAAACCAACGGTTTGTATCTGGTGACCATTTCCCGGAGTAGCGACAAAGTCGAGAATCATGTTTGTGGTGTGCTTGGTGGGCAAGCAAAAAAAACTTGGATCTGGATCATAAAACACAGAATCAAAGCAATCTCTGGTGTGCCGCGTGCGATGTACCTCTCTGCTGCAATAAAAGTCAAAGTTGTTTTTTCGAGTTTCATGTAAAAAATGAAGTCACCAAAAAAAATTCCGCAGGGAAAGGTAATACATTTAACCTTGCAAATTGTTATCAAAGCGGAATAATAATTGAATAGACTAACATAAGGCATTTATTTATTAGCAAAAGTCTGCTGAGATGGGAAATGTTAGTGAAACGTCTCAAATTGGGTATGTAATCGGAATGAGATTGGTGTCTCAAGTTGGTTTTGTTATTAAAATGGGATTGGAATATAATCCTTGGGTGTTTAGTTTTATGTAAATAAGAGCATTTGAAAAATCAATTTCAATATAAAAACTTGCTCTTAAAATTTTACAAATAAATAGCTCCGATTTGCATAAGAAATGACGCAAGTTTAATTATTTTTAATAAATTAAAATTTTATTATGAGTAAGTACCCATATTACATAATAAATTTATTTTGTCTAGATCTTAATGCTTTAAAACTAAGTTTGTCAAGTGGTCCAAGTAATTTAGTCTAATAAAATAATTTTACGAAGTAGGCGAAGCATTTTGTGCGTTTTTTAATTTGTATCCTTCGCTTGGGTTACATAGCACGTGCCATGACTCAATCACTTGATTTTCATGTGACTCGTATTTCTAGGAGCTGTCCTAGCCGATTTCGGGTAATATTTCTGTAAAAAAAAATTTAAGGGGGTTAGTTTTTTTCCAATTATTTTAGCGGGCAAATTTGCCCGCCAAACCGGACGGTTTAAGGGATAACCACCTTGGTCATATAAAGTTGGATATGACCTAAAATGACCAACACTGCTGGGAAATGATATGGAATCTATAAAGAAATGGCTTAATTCCTTAAGCATATTCCGTATATAAAATACGAAATTTCGGCGAATTCCGTATGTAATACGGAATTATACTAAATATTCCGTATAAATCATTTAAATCCGTAAAACTTTTTTATAGGGTATTACTATCTTGATTTAATAATTTTTTGTCATTTAATTATTAAATCCATTATAATATTGTTCTTGAATACAACAAAGCTTCATAATTGCTCCATTTTAAAACTATCCGTGAGTGTAACTTATTTAAAAAAGTGGAGAATTAATACGCTTTTTATTAAGCTTAAAAATTTCGAAGTTAACAAAGTTTATTTATTCTTTATTGTCAATTGACTCCTCATCATGAAATCCAAGATTTTTCATTTCATCAGGAACCATTAATCCTCTAAAAAAAGTAGAAAATATATAAATAAAAAATTTTTTTAAGATTTAATTTTAACACTTAAAGATAGTCTTATTCTAGGAGATATCAAAATATGAAACAATGGAATTTTCTTGTTATCCCAAGATCATTAAAATTCCATATTTTTATGATACTTACTTATCCATCCTACATTTCAAATAGGCTTTTGATAAATGCCTACAATTTCCATTATTCCCTAAATTATCTTTAAGGCATCGTAAATACTCTTTTACAAGCTGTTTACATTCCCCTTTACATGTAATAAACTGTAAGAATTAGATATTAAAATCATTTGAAAACAACCAAGTCGAATACCTTCATGATCTAAAGGAAAACTTCCTCTGTCTGGTGGTGTCGAATTAAACGTTGCGATATTTGGTGGTCGACCAAAAGACATCAAATTTTATTACTATTATTACATAATATCAGGTAAAAGAATTTAAATCTGACACGTGTAACGTGTGTTACCATATTAAAGATTTACACTTTATCTGTTACGTCATAACGATAAGCTGTAACAGTTTTTCTAAAGAGTATCCCCAGGAATATCGATATTATTTAACTTGGCATTTTTAAAAAGATCAGGATATTGTACGCAGTGCTGTACTGTACATGAAGATTTCTCGACGCGAATTTATAAAACCAAAAAAAAAATCATCTGTTTGACCAGGTAATCGTCGAGAAATCCTCAATAAAAATCTAGCAGTTTCTTTTCCGGGGACGTCTAAAGCGGTGTAGATTCATATGTTTTATTGAATTCAGGACATTTTATTATGGTTGATATAAGTAAAATTGCCTTCCCAACATTTTTTACTAAACTATCTGAGGTTGGTTTTTCATTCTTTGCTCTATCAAATTTCTATAATTGGTTATATGTGCCACGAACCCTTTTTGGAATTTATATCGATATCGTTTATACACGGTAATAATGTTGTTAGCGTTAGCGTTAGTCGGTATATATAATTAAACCTGCTTGATAAGGGCAAGCAACCTTTTTTGATCAAATCTATTTTAAAGTAGCGTGAAATCCACAAAATAGATCCTTGCTAATAAATATGTTTATATATTTTTTTTAATTTAGACATTTCGACATTATTTAAACATAATTTGGAATTTCGGCAGACTAAATATCAAATGTCGAAATATTTCTACAAGCTCAAAACAATTTCGGCTAACAACATTACATGGTAACCAGGGACAATGATTTCTGAATCACGGAATTTGGCTAAAAACATGGAATATATTAAAAATAGCATGGAATTGTCGCAGAAAGTAGGGATATGGCACACGGAAAGTAAGGTTTATGAGCAAAAATATTAGTAAAATATAATTCCCGAAAAAGTTCTGACGTAGAAAATACATGAACCTAAAAGATGAGTGTGGTCTATCCGAAGCAGATGCAATAATTTGGTTGCAGAATGTTCAAGTTTTTATTATAAACAATGCAGAATTCATGAGAAGTTTAGCAAAATTTATAAACTTTAAAACGCAAAATTTGCAAAATTTGAATTTATCACGGACGGAATCAACAATATTTATTACCGCAGAAAAGGTTAGAAATAGGTATAGTTTATATTTCACAATGTTTTGTTGTTAGAACCCTAAAGTTGTTTTACAGTATAATCAGGATCATGAGCATCATACGTATACATACACATCGTGTATAAATAGAAATTGCCTTTTTTTTTATGGATTTTTATAACTTAAATACCTGCTATTGACTCGATCACGGTATTGAATTAGCCAATTAAATTAAAATTTTATAATATATATATATATGGGGCCCCACAGCAAAAGAGAAAATGGGCCAAAAATGTCACCCTTTTTGCTGTATGGGGTCCCATATATATATATAGGCTAAGTTCGGACATGCATTTTGGCCCTAGGGCATGCCCCTGTGCCCGAATCCTACACCCCAGTAAACATAAAACTTTAGAATATTCGTTTGATTGGCTGATGTAAGCTTATTTAGTATTTTAACGTTCGCTAATAAAAAATCACCGCAAATATTGTTTATAGCTTTAACGAAGTGTCAAAGTTCACTGTGCCGGTGAAAATTGATTGAGGCAAAATATGGCTACCGTTCATTAAGCCATACGAAATTACTAACATAAATAGTATAAACAGTCAACTGGTAACCGAAGTGTTTGCTAAAGGCTTCACCAGGCCATATGTATCTAAATAAATTTTATTACTAACTGCTTAACTTGGTAAGTACGAGTTTGTCGCGAGATCACGGTTTTATGCTCGAGTTTATTTAGATTCTTTAGTTTGCTGATTGTAGATAATAGATCTAGATTTATAAATAGTAATACATATAGTAAGTATAGCTTTAGTGGCAAATCCCTTTTTTTTCGTATTCTATGTATTCTATGTGTATATAAATCACAAAATTTTATTTTTTCGCGATTCAGTAGACTTTATTCTCTGTTTTCTATACGACTTTATTGGTTAATCGTCACGGGTAATCACGGGTAGATCTATAAAAATTGACCAATCAGACGAATGTCTTCCTATGATGGATGATTTGGAAGAACAAACTGCTGCAGCGCAAGTGCTTCAAGTTTTAAGATTTGCCAATGTTCCTGGTGATTCTAGCTCTGAATCTTTGGATTCATCAGACTCATCTTCACCATCACGTACACATATTGTTGATAAGCTTGCCGAGAATTCATCGATCGTTACCATAGATAACAATCAAACTTCATATGATCCTGGTCTAAATCATACATATTTTGATCCAGACTGGGGAACAATAGTTCAACTTGACACAGATGCAACATCAACGACTGGAACACATGAAGGAATTTCCATTGATTGGAGTGGTGTCGTTAACACGGCTTTACTTCCTATTGCTTTTCCAAACAAAGGTGATCCTGAAGAAAATACATCACCCTCGCCAAAATCGTTAGCAAATAAGCATTCTAGAGATGATAGTATTGGAAGTTTTATTACTAAGGATACTAATGTAGAAAAAATAGAAGCTTTGAATGAGGCGGAAATATCTGCTGATCTTCTTATTACTGCGATGGACGAGAATCCTGAATTTTTCTATCATTCAGCATCCAATGATTACTCTGAAGTATCTTACACAGCTGGATCCGATGCTTTTTTTATTTCCGATGAAACTGCAAATATTTCGACACGTTCAACAAAAGTAGAAGATTCAAATGAAACTAATACGCGTCAAATTAAGCGACGAAGAACATCAATTTCGGACAAAAATTTATGTCGAAATTCGCAAAGTTCAAATATGGATAGCAAAACTTCTCAACTTGGATATGCGTGTTTATACCCTCATTGTAATAAGTCGTTTGCTCGGCTATACAATTTAAAGTCACATCAACGGACACATTCGACTGATCGGCCGTTTAAATGTTCATCTTGTGAAACTGCATTTGCAAGAAACCATGATCTTAAACGGCATCAAAAAATTCATGAGAATACCAAACCTTATAAATGTCTTGGTTGTAAAAAGTTATTTTCGAGGTTGGTTGCACCTTTCAGTTTATTATAGTGGTTATTTTTTGACTAGCTTAAATTTTTATTAATGTGTTTATCGATAGATTGGATGCTCTAAAACGTCATAAACAAAACCCAAAGAGTCGTGAATTGTGCCACGAGACTGAGGTGGCAACTGCATGAAAATCATGGACGATTAGCGTTTAATGATAATTTTGATAAGTAGTATTTTTTTGTGAATTTTGTTCACTTAAAATAGTTAATCAGGTTCAGACTAGCTTTCTTGTAACGAAGTGTAACGACGTCTAGGTACTTATTTCTTAGGGACAATACGGTCAGTTTTTTCTTTTAAAGGATCTATTCCAAAGATCATGATTATTCACCTAAATTTTGTAGTTATTACTGTGAACACTTTGAATCAAATATATTTTAATGCATGAATGTTAAGTATTTATTGTCGCAGATCATAATGAAATCCGATTAAAATGAAATTTGGGGGTTATTTTTAAGCCTCTAAAACCACCTATACTCTTCTATTAAAAATCCCAATCCTAAAATCTTAACCAAAACCCTAAAAGGAGCCTAAAAAAATGCACCCCAACATTTTTACCACGGCGCGTAAATTTCTAATTGAAATTTTCATTTTAATTTGATTTCATTTTAATCTGCTGCATTTGTTTTTTGTAACAAGGTGTGATACCTGATTTAAATAGTAAGACTTAATGTTTTAACATTGACTTTGACTCAATGGATTCGAGGTTTAAATTGTGCACTTTTTTGAGAAAGAAAAAAAAAAGAACGATAATTACTACCCCTTACACCGTCCCACTATTAAATGAACTGTGATATAGGCTCGATTCAATATAGTTGATAGCTCGTTAATAGATCAATCATGATAATTTTCGGGCAAATTTATAACTTATTGATTTGTAGTACTGGTCACAATGTTTTTAAAAAAAGGTGTAGACTGAAATGGCGGTTTTCATTATTACATATTAATCTTGTAAAAATGTAATTAATCTTATATACCATAAAAATGGATTTAGAAGATTAAATTGTAAATATTAACATACAATAAAAGCCTTGATTGTTTTATAATTCTTTAATTTTAATATTGTAATGCCTATTTTTAATGTACAAGATTTTTAACTAAAATTCTCTGGATGTCAAATTTTGAAAACATGAAAAAATTATTTATACGTTTCAATAACCGACGGGCCTTGTAAAAAAAAAAAAGGCTGCGTGGCCGGATTCGTTTGAAATTTTAACGTTACGAAAACTAAAAACTTAATCTTGTGTGTGGACTTAATTTTTTTTTTTTTTTAACACCATAATAGTATAAACTGTGCAAATTATTGTTGTCAAAGATCGTTTTTTTTTTTTATTAATAAGGTGCACCTTGAACCTTAAAATAAGGGATGATAATTGATTCTTGATTTAAATCAAATGATATTTACGTCATAAACATCAATAAAAATCGTCTTACGTATAGATTTAAAATTTTTTAATCTTTTCATTATTCTGAATAAATAATTTACGGGAGTTAAAAGTATCATCTCTTTTAGGATGTTGAATTTCCCATAAAATATCTTCTCTGTATATTTGAACAGCTTTATCAATATCGTAATTTGATTGCTCCATATAATATTTTGCTTCCACCGTGTCAACACATTTTGATTGCAGCTGAAAACGTTTCACTAGAGTTTTTCTTACTTTGAAAGGAAAGTTGATTAATGAAGATATAAATATGTAGTACCTATTAAATAACAGCAATAATAATATTTTTCGTCTCACCATCTTCTTTAGAAGGTTTTTCGGATAACGACTGGCCAAAGTAATTTGGAATAATCAATATTTTACGAGCAAAAATGTTATCATCAAATAATTGATTTTCTTTACGAATTTCTGATATCTATAAAATAAAAATATTAGTGCTCCTCAAAATCAAATTTAAAGCTCGAGTCTCAAACTTGACAAATATTTGAATTTCAAAAATCTAAAATTAACTGAAGATTAGATTTGCCTGCCGTAATTAATTACAACCTTTACGACATATAGGTTGCAATATTACGACATATAGGTTGTAATATTACAACTTGTTAAAAACAATTACGGCAGGCAACTCTACTGAAGATAACTTGATAACCACAGTTAAATTCAATCAAAGTTTTTTCTTTTATTTGAAATCTAGAGAACTATATAATTCAATAAAAAAGAAATTTTCTTATATAGTTGTTAAGGTATTTTCAATCAAATTTTAGGTTTGAAGTTCAAAGATTTGATCAAGTCAAATATTTGATAGAAATTCAAGCTTTACTATAGTAATAAACCGTACCTTAACGTTATATTTAAAAGATATTCCTATCAACGTATCTTCTTTTTTTATATGATGAATTACACCAAGATTTGGTCCATCAAGTTCGTTTTTTTCAATATTTTGCAAAAATGAAGGATTATCGTTATTAGTAGTAGCATTTATAACTTCTTCGTAACTCGGTGGTTCGTCAGTATACTTTTCTTTAGAGTATAAAATATTTTGATTTATTTTTTGACAAAGAGGACAATGATTTCGAAATCTTGGATTTTCTTTTAAACAGTTATCACAAACCCATTTATTGCAACATTTTGTTAAAAATGGTGTATTAACTCTCAAATAAGAATCTGTTACAGATGCTGAAAGAATATGGCAAAATAAACATGAAATATTATACATTATTGAAAATGTAAAGTGAACCCTACTCAATTATCGAAATTACCGGTTACGCATTATCGTTATATTTCAGTCCCGGATATTACCAAATTTGGGGGATGGCTAAAGCGGATTTACTTATTTGTGCGAGTGATACAAACCCAAAAAAGGAAATTCAACGTAAAAATAAACTAAGTTCGTGAAAATAAAAATTTAGGGTTAGAACGCTAAAGTTAGATGCTATAGAAATAAACATTTACTTCCTATATGTAAAATTTAGTTACCAAAGACAGGTACTCAGTTTCTTGTATTTTCGCTTTTTTCGTTTTTTTTTGTGGTTTTCTTCGCGTCGGGCTGATCCGGGATAATCACATTTTACGTTCTCCGATTGGCTAATTTCCCTTTTTGGATTTGTATCACTCGCACAAATAAGTGCACGCGGCTAAAGCCATGTACCCACGTGATGTGATGATATAGAAATGTGATGATCACGTATATCAATAATGCATGCATATGATACGTATTCACGCCCATTATTTCGAAATTGTACAATACTTGATTTCTTGTACGTACGTACATACACACGTACTTCTTATACATTTCTTTGTCAAAATAAAATACCCTCACAAATAAATTTTACTATGTAGCAAGACTTCGTAGGTTTTTTTTTTTTTTAAAGTTTTTTTTTTTTTGGCTTTTTTTTTGTTTATAAGGCACTAAAGCGAGATTGAGGTTACTTGAGTTTATAATGCTTTAAAGTGAAATTGAGGTTACTTGAGTTTATAATACACTAAAACGAGGTAGAGTTTACTTGACAGAAGCTTCGCAAAGTCTTTTTCACAAAAATACTAATATGCACTTTTTCTTTATTAAAAGGACTACATACGAACGCACTTATTATTTTTTTTTTTAAAAAAAAATTTTTCTAAAAAAAATTCTTTTTCTTTTAAAAAAACCTTTATAACAATACGCACTTTTTTTATTATTAAAAGGACTAGACTACATACGAACGTACTTATTATCAATTTTTTTTTTTTTGATACAATTTTTTTTTTTTTTTTTTTTTTTTTTTTTTTTTTTTTTTTTTTTTTTTTTTTTTTTTTTTTTTTTTTTTTTTTT
>CAJVPZ010003292.1:0-11199 GCA_910592135.1 Racocetra fulgida | reverse complement strand
GAAATCAAACGAATCAAGCCATCTGGGCAAGATTTTAGAGTAACATTTGCTTTAATTAACCCTGCCACGACAGAAGGACCTAGGCATATTAAACAATACCTCTCGCAACATAATAACAAAAAAAAAAAAAAAAAAAAAAAAACATTCGTTAGCATAATATAGAACCATATTAAAGCACTTACATATTGAATAACAAACCTTTGTTCCATTTTCTGTATATCTCAACCACCCAAACTATTAATTATAACAAAAATGAGCACAAAAGTCTTGACTAAACTGTTTTATCACAGGACCAATGTTGAATCTATAGAGAACATTCTGGCCGACTATGAAGGATATGCTGTTATAAAAGACTGGGACGAAACGAAAATGAGGCTTGTAATTGGTCTACATGTCACCCAACCACTGCGTGATTGGATTAGGGATATTGTGAAAAATAACTCCACTTAGAAAGATATAAAAGCCACTATCCTAAAGTCGGAAAAAGTGAAATATGATGTCGAGATAAAAATCGAACGTTTGATGAATCTCAAACTAAATGAAAATAAAAGTATCGTTTCTTATACTAACTGATTCGATGCTTGTGCTAAAAAAGTAAAGAATGAAGTCAGTAATCGTAAGGTAAAGCGTTGGTACCTAAGAGGGCTTCCAGCAAAGTATAAAGAAAAAATAAAGCAGCGTTACCCTGAGACTTATGAGGAGACAAGAGACTGGGCCATCAAAATTGAAAAATTTGAAAAGAGTGATGAGTTTGATATAAAGAAGGCCAGTGTAGTAGGGAAAGAATCGACGTACCAAACTGATCCCGCTGTTGATGATCTGGCTGATGCCTTCTCTGACCTCAAGATCTGTTGAGTTAGTCCGGGTGGTCAGGGCGAAAGGAACCCTGAAAGGATTTACAAATTAGAAGCCACCATAAATAAGCTCACAAGGACAATCAAGAATATGAACAATAATAATAATACTCAACTTAACCGAAATCAATGAAACCCACCCAACCAAAATCAACAAAACCAGCACTCTGAAATCAGCCAGGAAACATACAGAGAAATTGGCGACAGAGACAAGATTTCACTTAAACATCACCCAGCCCGCAGTCAACACAGGTAGAACCTCGCAGATGTTATAGCTGTAACCAGGAGAGACACATATCAAGAAATTGTCCAACGAGGACTCTGCTTAACCCACCTGCTAATCCAAATATGGAAGAAGAAAATGCTAACCACCAGAACATTGACATACAAGAGGCTAATGTTCGGTATTTTGAAGTAGCTAAAACCTTGGCCGATGAAGGTACTGAATACCTCAAAATTGAATTGATAAAAGGGAACCTGATATTTGACATAAGAAATTATAATTTGAGGAAATGTAAGTTCCCTGATATGGAGCCTACGGCCCAGTTACCAGATAAGAGAAATAAGATTGATAAGAACTCGGCCAGTTATGAACCACAAATGAGAGGATCAATGATGTATATACCTTTGTCTGAATTGACCCAGGAACTTGATGTCTTGAGAAAGGTCGCTGAACTTAAGATAATGGTAACTTTAGGCCAGCTTTTCAAATGGTCACCAAAGGTGCATGTAGAAATATTAAAGGCTCTGACAAGAAAAAAAAGGGAGGTTGATGTTGCATCACTGGACACTAATGTCAGTATTGTAAGGGCAGTTCAAGTAAATAATAATAAACAAATGGGCGATGTCCCAATGGGGACTATTAGGATAAATGATGAGTTGATCAATGTGCCAATTGACCCGGGTCCCGTTTAAACCTTATGCATATCAGTTATGCTAACAGAAGAGGCCTTGTGTGGAAATCGGCTAAAGGAAGGGGCCGGATGGCTGATGATAGGGTTAGTAACTTTGTTGTTTACATACCTAATATCATGGTAGATGTTGATGGAGTAATGGTGGTGCAAAATTTTTACATAATGCAAACAGCCAGTTTTGATGTACTACTGAGAATGCTCTGGATAGCTGCTGCCAAATGCAACTTGAAGTAAAACAATAACCAGTTCTGGTGTTCAGTCGCCTCCAAACTGAAAAAGGTATCTTTTGTCGCCTCAGTTGCCCCGGAAAGGTGGAATAATGAAGAGGATAACAAAGAATATGAAGCATTCGACGATAAGGATGATCTAAACTTTATGATAATAAGACAGGTTCAACTTGAGGATCATTATGACAAATCGTGTATTGAAGTACTAAATGGTGCTAAAAATATACATACAGTGAAAGTTCACAAAGTAAGTCAGTTAGTGATGAACGATTACCAGAGTCCCATTATGGATGAGTAGTATATTGAAATACTGCGAATAAGTCTGAAACTGGCTTTGTGAACATAAACAAACCTGAGGTAGTCATGTGATTGACGAAGGACCGAATAAGTGTTCTTGATAAAAATAAGGAAATCCCAGCCCAAGATCGTGAGTACCTTGAGAAATGCTTGTTAGAAAAGATCTCAGAAGTCTTTGCTTTCGACTTGGCTGAAATGGAAAAAACAAAATTGATTGAATACAAAGTCAGAACTGGAGGAAAAGAGGTTCCAGTGACTAGAGTTCGTCCAATTAGGATCAACAACCCAGCCAGGGCCTAGCTGTTCGAGGAGCAATTACATGAGATGTTGAAAAATGGATTGCTTGAAAAAGGAATGAGGCAATACGCTTATTACTGTTTCTCTGTGAATAAGAAGGATAGTGGTACCGATCAATTACGTGTGGTTGGTGATATGCGTCCCCTTAATAAATATATAGTGAAAGATGGATACCCATTGCTCTTGATTCGAGATATATTGGAGAAAGCTATAGGCCACGACTGGTACTCTTGTGTTGATGCATACAAGGGATATTGGCAAATCCAGATTAGAGAAGAGGACAGAGATAAGGTAGCAGTCTCAACTCCCTTGGGTGTCTTGCGCTATATGGTCATGTGCATGGGATTAAAAAATACGAGCAAAACGTTTCAACATTTGATAGACGTGATCTTGGATGGTAGTGAATGAAAGGACATTGCGGCCACATACCAGGATGATGTAGGTCTCTGGACCAATGGTCAGCTAAAGGATTACATGGATAAGTTTGTAGAACTAGTACAGTGCTTTAAACAAGCGGGACTTATCTTTGTGGCTAAAAAGTGCCATCTAGCATACAAGGAGCTGTGTATGTATGGGTACATAGTAGGGAAAAGGTGAATTAGAGTGGATCCCAAACGAAAAAGGTTGATCGAACAGTGGGAAAAGCCCAGATGTGTTAGAGATGTTCAATCATTTCTAGGAATTATGAATTACTACCGATGATTTGTGAAAGACTTCAGCAAAATAGCAAAACCCCTTACTGAATTAACAAAGAAAGATGTGGATTACTCCTGGTCCTGTGAACAAGAAGAGTTGTTTCAAGCGTTAAAAGCTTTGTTGATGGATGACATAATGTTGAAGGCCCCGAATTGGCAGGATGAAAGGAACGGTGTTAGGCCATATCAAATATACATAGATGCATGTGATGTGTCATTGGGAGTGGTATTGGAACAAGCCGATGAAGATGAAAGGTTACGTCCTATTATGTTTGAGTCTCGAAAATTGAATGCCCATGAGCTGCACTATATGGTTACTGAAAAGAAATGTCTCAGTATAGTCTATGGATGTAACGTATGTGAACAATATGTCGGTGGAATGCCTTTTGATGTCTGGATCGACCATCAGGCACTTGAGTGGCTTTTCCATAAAGCACAGTTGAAAGGTCGCTTAATGCGTTGGATTGTTTTATTGCAAAGTTTCGACTTTCAAATAAAATATAAACCTGAGAAGAAGCACACGAATGCTGATGGCATGTCAAGATACCCGAACCCTCCTTTGCAAAAGGGCCGAACTGACGAACAGTATGTTGAACATATGTTGATGAACTTGGGAGTAGAAAATTCAAAAGTACAAGATTTGGAAGCCATCTCACAGTACCTGACCCACTTTGTCTGGCCCTGTCACGTGAAGAGTGAGTCCCTGCCCTGGCTTAAGCGAAAGGTAAAGGATTATTGTTTAATAGAAGATCACCTGTTTCGAAGAGCAACAAAAAATAAATCTCCCCGAAGAGTGATATATGATGAGGCGGAAAAGAGCCGAATCTTGAAGGCCTCGCAGGAGAGGGTGGTCACAGAGGAATCAACGCCACGATGCATAAAATATTAATGAATTATGAGTAGGGTGTTGGAAATGTGTATAATGATGTTAAGGATCATGTGACGACATGTGAAATATGTCAAAAATGTGAGAGAAAAATAACCAAGGAACCCATCTATGTGCCAGCCACCAGTTGGATATTCCATAAACTGTTTGTAGATTATATAGGACCTCTGCCGAGGACAAGTGGGGGCCATGACTACATTGTCGTAGGTGTTGAGGATCTAACAGAGTTTATTGAAGACCGATAGTTGAGAAAAAAGAATGCAAAATCGATAGCTACATTTGTATGGGAGGATGTAATAACCCGGCATGGATGTTTCGCAGAATTGGTGTCGGACTGTGGGACCAAATTTAAGAACACTTTGGTGGATGCACTTACCAGCCGTTTAGGCATCGAACAATGTTTTAGTGCCATCTATCACCCGGAAGCCAATGGAAGGGCGGAACGAACCATGCAGAAACTTACCCGCATATTGAGAAAGGTTTGTGCCGAAAGGCAAAACCGGTGGCATGAGTATGTGCGTGAAGCCGTGTGGGCATTGAATATCACTGTGAATGACCTGGGATACTCACCCTTTCGTTTAGTATACGGTAGGGATGCCATAGCCCCAATTGAATTAACCCTTGACAGCTATCAAGTGATTATGAGTAAGAATAAATAGTCTACTGATGAATTACTGGAATTCTGAATGCTACAAATGAAAGGACTGGTTAAAGATTTAAGAGAAGCACGACAAAGCCGGGACGAAATTTGTGAAAAATGGAAGGAATTCCATGACCGTCATGCCAACCAACACAAGGAAAAAATAAATGTGGGCGATTTGGTGTTGGTGTATGACTCAACATTAGAGACAACTTACTTAAGAAAGTTAGACTACTGGTGGATGAGACCTTATATAGTCAGGGCAATAGGAAATCATGGTCAATACTACTTAAATGAGGTAAATGGTACAGAAATAAGGGACCCACTTACTCGAAATAAAGTTAAACGGCTGCGTCAAAGGGCAGAAAATAATGAAGATTACGATCTCGACGATGACGATCGTAGGGATCTGTGGCAGAATAATATAACAAAGGGTATGCTTGATTCAAACGTATAATTACAGTGTAAAAAAAAAAAAAATATATATATATATAATATATACATTTTAAATATAGGTGGTAGGCGCGAAATGAACAATGTGTCACGTGAATCACATAGGCCATGTGATTCACGTGATGTCCGATATAGGTCGGAAGATCGAGGCATAAGGGAACTAGGGCGTATAAATTAATAAATTAGTGACATAACACATAAATTAATAGAACCGATCATGCATAAATTAGAGAAATGAGTAACATATAAATTAGTCAGCGCTACATGAATAATGTCGTAATAGATTTAAGCATATAAATAATGTAGTAATCAGGGTTAATAAAAAAATGGCGTGATGGGAAAAGTTAATTAAAAGTCAATTAAAGAGTTAAGCATGCATAACCAAATTATGATGTAAGGTCACCTGCTAATTAAATAAAAAGGGGAGATCGATCTTATGAATCGATACCTCTACTTCTGCTTGTTTGTAATAAATCATTGAAACCCTGACTTGTAACATTGTGATGCTTGAGGGTAGAAGGTCGAAGTCGTCAAGTAAAGGGACAAGGTGTTGAGGCCAGAGCGAACATAGTGAGGTTACGAGTGCGAAATCAAATAAATCAAGCCGTCTGGGCAAGATTTTAGAGTAACATTTGCTTTAATTAACCCCACCACGACAGTAGTAATGAACCAGCAACCAAGATAGCAAAATAAATCTTTTTTGAAAATAGCAGAGATAATAAAATTTGCAAAGAAAATGGTAGGTATTAGATCAATAGTACTATTTGTGGATAGGACTGATTTTGCTAAATTTACAGTGATGTGTGACATATTGTAAAATGAATTTGCTACAGTAACTATATTTTGTAAATGCTGTTTACTGGAGGCAAGCCACAGAGTATCACCCATATAGGCTAGCACAGAAGTATTATAAGTAACTGAGTTGTTGGAAGGTAGCTGTGCAGACATAGTATATCCTGTGAATTTAGTTGAAATGTAAGTAATTAGAGGATTATAGTATATGCATTAGAGTAGAGGTGTAATTGTCTCTCCTTAATTGATTTCATCATGTATATCATATTATGATGTCAAGCCAAGGTTTGTAATAACTAAGTTTTGGTGGTTAGAAAATATATTAACAATGAGTTGCTGTATTGATTTAGGTATATAAATGTGGTTGAGTGCTTGCTGCAGCAGCGGCATATATACAGAGTTATATGCTTTACTCATGTTCTGAGAAAGAAGCCATATCTCTTTATTCTGAGTTTGAACTTTCTGCAGAATGTTTGTAAGTATATGAATAGGTTGTGCTGTTAATATAAATGGAAGTGCAACAAAGTTTTGTGGATTGAATATTGGGTAGCAACTAATAATTTGGTTTAAGTGATGAGTAATAATCTTAATAAATATTTTGTGAGTATGTTTAAACAGAATAATAGATCTGGTATGATTGAGTTGGCCAGAAAATACTGGTTTTTTGAATATTGGATAGATTTTGTTATGTTTCCAGGCCTTTGGTATTTGTGAAGTACTAAGACATTTGTTAAAGAGTGTGGTGAGGATTTTGATAACATGTGTGTGTATATGTTTTAGCATCTTATTAGATATCAATGATGGTCTTACAGCCTTATTATTTGGTGAATTGCAGATGGTATTAGTTATTTCTTCAGCTGTTATAGGTTAATTGAGGTTTTCATACTATGCTGATATGATATGTTTCTGTTGTTCATATTTAAATTTCCAGATTTCCTATAATTGTAGATCATATAGGTTAAATTTAGTCTAATTTGCAAAGTAATTTTTAATGTGATTCTGGATTTGTGCTGGTTCTGTAATTATAGAATCTGTTAATGGAATGTTTTGAAAATTTACTGGGTCTGTAAATTTAGAGCTATATGGAATTTTGTTGCTGTAGTAAAAAATGTTTTGAATTGTTTGTGAGATTTGAATGTAAAAGGTATATGTGTTTTAGTTGCTTTAGTTATAGCATTATTGATATGATGCCAAAGTTGATCAATTGAAAGTGTCTGTATAGTTTCATTTGTTTGTAATGAGGTAAGGTTATATGTTATCTGCTGAAACTCATTCCAACTATCAGTAGTTATTGTGTCATATTTGTATACTTTAAACTTGTATTTTGTAAGTTGTGAGGGTGGTGTAAAATTATATTGTATATTGGTATGGATTATACAGTAGTCTCTATTAGTAATAGTCAGATAATATGTCACATGAGTATTTTTTAATATGGAGTCAAATGATTGACACACCTAAATTTTATATGTAAAATTTAGGTATATTTTGCTTTTTAGACTTTTTTTAGCAACAAAGAAATTGTCTGATTATTTTCTGTGTATCATTTTGCAAATTCTCTTGCATTTAAAGGTTCTTTTTATGAAATTTGAAGGGTAGTTAAAAATAAGATTGAAAAGAATCTTGATCACGAAGTTGGGCAATTTTTTTACGATTTTTACAGTTTGTTTATATATGATAACAAGTGATGTACATCATTTATCCAAAATAGGTAATATGAAAACATCAACTAAATTTTTTTAATTGACATCTTCATATTACCTATTTTGGATAAATAATGTACATTACTTGTTATCACTAGGGTTGTAAACTTACATTATAACTTACACAATAACTTATATGATTTTGAAATTTTGGTTAAGTGAACATATAAAAATTGCTTGTAAGTTACATAGTAAGTTACATCAAAATTTGAAATTATTGTAAGTTTTACAACCCTAGTTATCACATATAAACAAACCGTAAAAATTGCAAAAAAATTGCCCAACTTCGTGATCAAAATTCTTTTCAATCTTATTTTAACCACCCTTCAAATTTTATAAGAAGAACCTTCGAATGCAAGAGAATTTGCAAAATGATACCCAGAAAATAATCAGATAATTTTTTTGTTGCTAAATAAGATAAAAAGCAAAATTTACCTAAATTTTACATATAAAATTTAGGTGCATTAATCATTTGACTCCATATTAAAAAATTTATACATATGATCTGTGTGACAAATTTTGTGACTGATAATGCCAGTAGCTGGTAATAAGGTAAGTCATGTTGTAATGTGTAGAATCTAGTGTGAAATCCATATCTCATCTATTTGGCTAGATAAATTAGCTCGCTGCCATGTAGGTGTGAATAATAGATATGCACTAATGGTGTAAAGTTGTGGCTAGTAGATAGCTATAAAGTGATCATTTGTATGTTTTATTTAAATCTTGATTAAAATCTCCTATAACAATAGATATAATTTGAGTTTGGAGAGCTTGTATTATCTATCAGGCGATCTAATCTTGTTTTGGTATTAGCTAAAGTATGTGTTGAGAGATAAGCAGAGATAATACAGACTTTATTGTTGTATAGAAAAAATAGGTTAATTGCAATTGCTGTACCATTGAGTGTTTGAATGTTGTGAATGTAAGAAGTGAGAGTTTGAGATAGAAGAATAGCTGTACCTATGCTGAACTTCTGGGGGTGTTGTAGTGTTGTTTGGCTGTTGTTAGAAGTAAAACATTTGTAGTGTGTGTTATGCAACTGCAGGTTAGTATATCAGGAGTGTACTAGTTTTGTCTCAGTAATTGATATAATGTCTAGTTGCTGAGCCAAACAATAATCAAACCAAAGTTGTCTTTTAGTAGTTTGGTTGAAACCTTGAATGTTGTAAGTAGCAATAGTTAAAAGTTTTTGTAGTGAGTTGGTTATATTCTGTATATTATTGTTATTATTATTATTGTTCTGCATAATTTGATTACTTAGTATCTATGAGCATGTTATTTGCTAATGGTTGGTGTATAGAGTCAGTTGTTTGTATTTTAAAAATATCTTATGTGGGGTTGGTAGTGAAGATAAATTGAATAGAAAATCTGGAATTGCTTTTATATTAAAGTATTGTTATAGTGTCCTTATTGTAGATGTTACTTGAGTTTGTTCACTAATTGGCAATGTGATAATAATTTTATGGTTAGCTAAAATCATATTAATTTCTTGAAGGTTGTCTAGTAGTGGTGGCAAAGGTTCCTTGGTTGTCTGTATATCTAGGCTATTAGAGATTCTATCTGTCTCCAGGTTCAGACTGGGAACTGTAGTGGTACTGGGAGTAGTTATATTAATCCATTCTGTAGGCAGATGAGTAAAATAGTAATGTTGTCACAGTAATCTTACTGTGTTGGTTAGTTGTTGTGAATTGGTAATTGGTATAGTAATATGGGATCTTTGCTAGGAAAATGACTCTCCGAGGCTATGTTGAATTTGTAAATAAAAATTAAATTTGCTAACCATCTAGTTACTCAATTTGAATAAACTTTTTTTTATTTTGTAAATCTCAATAGAGCCTACAAAATAAAAAAAAAATTTATTCAAATTGGATAACTAGATGGTTGGCAAATTTAATGTTTATTCACAAAATCAACATAGCCTCGAAGAGTCATTTTCCTAGCAAAGATCCTATATTATATTGAGTAGTAACATCATCACTAGTAGGTAGGTGTGGTTTAGCTGTAGGGTTGGCTTGCATAATATTGTTAAAGAGAGGATAGCATATTCTATAACATTGTAACACTTCTTTAATAAAGGCTTTCACAATACCATTCTGTATAATAGAGTAAGTATACTGATCTGTGTTTTAATTTGTTCAGAATTAGCTGAAAATAGTGGTTTAATAATGAAATAATTACTGAGAAGGAGATTGAATCTATAGTATTGTCTAAGCTAGAAGATTACTTTAGATAAGAGTGCTTGAGCTAGTGTTGAATCATAAGAGAAGAATCTTCTGACACTTGGGTTTAACTCCTGGTATGTTGTAGGTAATGGTTGCTTAGAAGAAGGTAGCTGAAAGTATGATAGTGAGATCAATTCACAGCTATAGTAGTTCACTAGTTTACGTTTATAAAATGATAAGTATTGGAGTGATTGTCGATTTGTTATAGGAAAATATTGTTGTAGCTAAGATGGCAGATCAGTCACATTTTCAGGTAAAGTAGGCAGTTTTTAAAAGTAGGTATTTGGTAGTTTGTCAAACTTAAAGAGTTTTCTCAAACAGTTAACAATTGCTGCTGTATGTGATCGCTAGAGGATGGAATAGGCCAGGCTAAACCCGGAAATTTGTAAATTGGGCCGAGCTTGGGCTCAGTTCGGGTCTAAATTTTTGAGCCCATTATTATTTGGGCCAGGCTTGGGCTAGGCCTACTAAAATATTGGGCTGGAATTGGGCCCAATAAAAAAGCCTATACAGCCCAATAATACCTGCTAACTTTCTAGTAAATATTGTTATTTGCTAACAGTTAAGAGAAATTCAATTGTTAGTAATAGTTAAAATTAACTATTCTACTTTATTATTTGATTAGAAGGCTTTGTTTCACTTCATTTTATTAGGTAAAGCTGCTGAAAAGTTTTTATATTTTAGCCTTACACAGCCTAACACAAACTATAAAGAAACCATAATAGTAGTGCAGTATGTATAATTCATTTCCAATATCTAAATAGCTGGCAGAAGTGATTAGTGAAGCAGAAATTTTATCATATAGTTAGTGATGTGCCGTTTATATAATAGCCTAATTTTTTTCATGTACAGTAGTACAGTACGTACAGTATGTACAGTACATACAGTATATATAGTATATAATTAGAAATAGTCTGTATTATTACTACGGCAAAATCTTTAATGCCAGGAACGGATTGATGAATATCACGAAGTGTATAGCTTATTCGAGAAAGAAATTATATGCGTACCAAAATCTAATACCCGATTGAATCTGATTGCTAAATGATTATCCACTGATAAAATTTCTGCTAGTTCATGAATTTACACTACAAAATCTGAATCCACCCATTGCTAAAATCTTTAACTTATCATTACTCGAATCGTAAACACTAATTGACTTACTTATTTAAATTACTAATTTACTTACTGCTAAAATTAACTAACCGATCTACTGTTGAAA
>CAJVPZ010003291.1:0-11199 GCA_910592135.1 Racocetra fulgida | reverse complement strand
TATATATTTCAATATTTTTAATATTTTGATTTTTTTTTCCTCTGAATTTTTGCCGGTTTGATGGATTGATAATTACTGATCTTCAAAGATTATAGTGAGACGATAGTGAAGAATTTGCTGATTATTTCTAAATTATGATATAATGTAATCAGTTATCATTATTAGACATAGTTTTTTTATATCTCTAAATACAATTTTGATAAGATTAATTTGACTGAGTAAATTGCTTGGGATATTAATTAGCTTAACATTGTTGTTTAATCGTAGAAAAATTATTTATATATATATATTTCAAATTGACAAAATAAAAATTTTTAGAATTTTATTTGCCGCTTCATTGAGTTAGTCCAATGTCACTTGAACCATTATAGTTAAAACATTTCTTCAATTGAATCATGTCTAAATTAATTACACTTTTAAAGTGAAACTTTTTTTATTAAGTTATTGTCATATTTATCTATGTAATAAATAGTTTAAAATAGATAATTTACCAGGTTTCCCTTTGCAGTAAATTTACATTACTTTCAGTAATAATATTAAAAGGTTTAACGTATTGTACTGTACTTTCGTTATAATTTTTTATTTAATACAGTACTCATTTACATATTATATAATGAAAAGTATTAAATAATATCATATGAAAACTTCTACATCTTGATATACTATTGTAGCACTGATATAAACATTTGCAGTTTAATTTGGCCTTTACATTATTTCATTGTGCAGCCTGTGAGGCTGTGCAGAATTTTTGAGAGATTGCACAATATGATTTTGAAATTCAGGTTAGCTTACAGATTTTTTTTTTTTACTTTTTCGTATGCGTTCAGATTCTGACTGATTAATGGTTTCCTTGTTGGGGTTTGTCTTACTTGCAAAAATAAGAATATGTGACATATGCAGATAGCTGCAAATTGATCTAAAACCAACAAACATGGGTCAAACCTTATCTGGTTAACTTGTACACTGTATACAATGAATGTACATATATTTCGACGGAGTTCTAAAATGTTTATTTTAACTAATAACTCGTGATGCATGAATTCTTCACAAACACTAAGTCAAGAACTGTCTAATCTATTCTATTTCTCTTTGTTTTATTTCACGCATATTTTTAGTTTATTTTTTTTTTTATTGTTGCCTTCTATTGTAGAAATTTTATTGCGACTCCTTAATCATACCTTTAGTTAAGTTTTTTTTTAATTTACCTTCTAATATCGATTCTCAATTGTCTTATTTCACACTTCCTCAATCATACTTTTAGTTTTTTATTTTTTTATTGTCGCCTTCCATTTTAGGAGTTTTATTGTGCCTGCTTAATCATATTTTTAGTTTTTTTTTTAATTTATCTTCTAATGTTAACTCTCAATTGTTTATTTCACACTTCCTCAATCATACTTTTAGCTTGTTTTTTTTTTTGTCACCTTCCATTGTAGGAATTTTATTGTGCCTCCTTAATCGTACCTTTAGTTTTTTTTTTTTTTTTAATATCGCCTTCTAATGTAATTCTCAATTATATTTTTTTCTTGATTTTATAGTGTATCGAATTTGGAATTTCAGAAAATCGATAAAGAAAAATATAAAAAGAGTCAGTATCTAAAATTTTATTCTTTGTGATTTTGCTTATTGTTTAAATTCAACTCTCAAATAAAATTGTCTTAAAATCTATCTAGTGTCTTAAATCTTAACTTTTTTCTTTTTTAAATTTTGTCTATTTAACTTTTTTCTTTTTTTAAATTTCGTCTATTTAACTTTTTTCTTTTTTAAATTTTGTCTATTTAACTTTTTTCTTTTTTAAATTTCGTCTATTTAACTTTTTTCTTTTTTAAATTTTGTCTATTTAAATTTTTTTTCTAAACACTGTTTAAATTTTTTTTCAATTTTTTCCTAAATTTATTTAAATTTCTTTCTAAATTTTTTTTTTTAAATTCTATCTAAACTATTTATTTTTTATTTATTTATTTAAATTTCTATATTTCTTTTTTAAATTTTTCTTAAATTCTGCTTAATTTTTTTTCTAAATTCTATATTCTATTTTTTTTAATTTTCATTTAATATTTTGCCTATATTTCATTTACTTTATATTTAACTTTTTAAATTTATATTTTATATTTTATTTATTTTATATTTATATTTTTCTTATATTTTATTTTTTATATTCTGTTTATTTTCTTTAATTTTTGTCTAAATTTTTTTAAATTTATTTTCTATATTTTTTTCCTGCCTATATTTTGTTTACTTTTTATTTAGCTTTCTATATTTATTTCTATATTTTATTTCCTTTCTATATTTTGTTTACTTTTTATTTAACTTTATATATTTATTTCTATATTTTATTTTCTTTATATATTTTATTTATTTTTTCTAAATTTTTTTTCTATATTTTGTTTACTTTTATTTAACCTAATTTATTTCCTATAATTTATTCCTATATTTTGATTACTTTTTATTTAATCTAATTTATTTTCTATAATTTATTTTCTATTTTCTGTTTATTTTATTTCATTAATTTATTCCTATATTCCATTTACCTTCATCTCCAATATTTTGGATTAATATTCTTTAAATTTTTTTCCTATATTCTGTTTTTAATTTATCCATTTAATTTATTCTATACTCCATATTCTTTTAACTTTTTTAACTTCACATCCAATATACCATTTAATTCTTTCCTTAAACTTGATTTACATCCTCTTAAATTCTGATTAATAAAATAAAAGAATTTCTTCTAAAAGAAGAACTTTGCAACGTTAGAATCGTCAGTACCCTCTATAAGATGGTTTTTTTTAGAAGAATGGATCACTAATAAAGAGCGAGAAGTTGATTTGTTCTTAGATACCTTAACAAGTGTTAAAAAAAATAATATTATTGATCTCGAATGTTTAGCAAAATTCTTGAGTTGGGGTGATGGCACAGTTCTAAAAAAAATGTAAGTATAATATCATTTTTATATTAAATTATCAAAAATTTTATGATGTTTATATGGGCAAAATTTTGATTGAAATGTTGCAATCATTAAATTTAAGAGATATGGGTTTTTTGTCTTGAAAATCACCTTCCAACATTTCTGATCAGGTTAATTTGGTAATTTGGTAATTCGGACAAAATAAACCCAAGCACTGGTTTATGTTTATATGTTAATCATCTTTTAATATTATTGATTCAATAGTTATTCGATAAACTATTGAATCAATAAAGTTAAAAGATAATTAACATATGAACATGAACCAATGCTCAGGTTTATTTTTGTCTGAATTAACCCAATTAGAAATGTCAGAAGGTAATTTTAAGCCAAAGACCCAATATACAAAATAAATGATATTAAATGATTGGACTCAAAAAATGTGCCCAAATGTCTTTATAAATAATCTATCTGGTTATACTAAAAAAGTTCATTTGATCCAATGAGAAGTTTGATTTTTTTTTTGGCTAATATTAATGTTCTTTCTTTCAGGTTGAATCAACCTTTAATAATATAAATATCATTGCAAAAAGCAAAAAAATTTGGTAAATGAAATTTAAATATGCTCTCTATGAATGATTCGGTTAAAATTCAGATATAATATTAATTTTTATATCAATAATGTGATATTATAGGCATTTAATAAAATATCTTGGGTTGCTGAAGCAAAAAGAAATATTGCTACGGTTCTCAGCCACATTAATCCTGTAAATATATTCTTATATTGACTGTTGTCAGGCGAAACTTTGAGTTTTGCCACAGACGAACGGCAAAACCTTTTCAAATTGAAAAATGACTTGGTCAATTAATAATTGATATAAATTGCATATCATTCCACAATTGAACGTAATTTATCATGATGATATGCTCGTCATGTTTATGTAGCTGAAAGTCATATGAAAAGCATGGTAGAGATAGCAAATTTCCATGGTGGAAATAGGCGTTCTCTTAATATATTACTAGTAAATATTTTAAATACATCTATTACCCAGTAATTAAGTTATTATTTGTACCAGGTATTATTTAGTTAAAATATAATTTTTTGAACAGTGAATGCCGACATAAACCGGAATATATTCGGCAATCAATTGGCCAAACTGAAAATAAAATGATTATACGTTGATTTTTGACTCTTCAACTAGTGTTAAATTATAAATTTCCGATTTCCAGATTTCCCATGGCGTGTGATGCATGAATTTGATTATTATAGTAATTTGAAAAGCGCTATAATAATCAATTTATAGAAAAACTACTTTTAACGTATCTCTATATTTGGAAATCTGTAAAATCCTCTTTGAACTGCACCTTTTTGTAAACTTTAATAAATTCTAGAATCGGAGAATCGCAATTTTACATGACATCATGATCTGCAGAGGCTGCTTTATAGAAATTGATAATTTAAGAAATGATTGTACGTACAAAATCTTTAGATTATGCATATCAGATAAAGATGTCATGTAAAATCGATTAGACGATTTTTTGATTTAGGGTTTGAAAAAGGTGTGACCCCACTATTTTCGTGAAATTCGGAGGTTCTAAATTTTCTATCAACCATAAAGGTGCCGAATAAGGTCGTGACTAGGTTGTAATTATATAAAAAATTATTTTTGAATAAAGTTACGACCTAGTTGCGACCTATATTTGATCAGCGGTATCTATACATATTTGGAAATTTGTATAATTCCTTTAGAATCGAAAAATCGTTTAATTCCCATGATTTTACATTACACGCCTTTTTGCAAACCACAGTACTGATTCAAAATACATACGATTATGGACTAATTAGAATCTCAGAAATTTTCCACTATCGTTATCACGAAATCGTGGATTCGCTGTGTATAATCATTTCTTAAAATATCAAATTCAATAAAGTATTTACGTTACGGTGCAAAATGTATAAACTAGTGCATATTTAGATCAAATGCAATATTTTCTAACCTATCAGCATCAATAAAGTGTATGTATATACTTTTTTGGAACTCATCAACCATGATTAGTATCACTCATAGTACAATCGGAGTTTTAACGAGACTTCCTATACCCAGTTAACTATGGAATTATTGTTATAAATAACGAGAAGCAGCATACAAGTTACATTTTTTTAGAAATCAATTTTGATACTTAAGATTATTTGTAATTATGCAAAACGGTAACTCCACCGAAGAAGTCCAAAATAACTCTGATGTTATCTCAGTTGACGAAAACTGGAAGTGGAAATACTTTGATGAATGGTACGATCATAGAAAAGGGAGAATGATACGTGAAAAGAAAGAAGATAAAAAAAACCCGGACGTTCCATTTAATGTTATTTATTCATGTAACTTTTGGGGCTTTCACCAAACGCTCGTCGAGTTATACTCCTTCACGTTGATCGAAATTCTAAAGACGGTCCTCCTTAACAATAAAGAAATTTTTAACAAAGAACCTAGGATTGATGCTCGGAATTTGTATCACGTACTAGATGAGCTGCACGAAGCTGCTGATAATGGTAAGTGACTTGAACTCATAAAGTTCTTTATAAAAAAATTTTAAGCCAAATAACTTTCCAGCATGTAATGAACTGTGAATAAATATGTTTGAATCAACTTTTAGAACAAGAGTATAACTCGAAGATCCAAGTAAATCATTTGATTCGATTCCTTGAACAAGAATATGATCAGGTGACGAAAACTCGGGAAAGAATGAAGATGAGTAAAAAAGTTTCGTTTGACATGTTGTGGGTATTCTATACTGCAAATCAAGATATATGGTGGTAAATACATGAAATTTTTTCCAAAATTATCGATTGAAGATTATAATATATCAATAGAGGAGCTTTATTGGTTAATTTTTATCTGAATTATTTTTAATTTGAGTTTATTAATATGATTTTTTATTTCCCAAAATTATCGCAAATTTATTTGTTCATTATAAATTTACTGATAATTTCGAAAAAAATTCCATTAGTCAATGCATTATGTCTAACCGGAAGATCGGCGGTAAAATTTCTTCAGCATTAGAGGGAATTGATCCAAAAACTCAAAAAAAGATATTTGATATAAATGTTCAAATAATCGATCATGATGGCCACTCATTTAAGCGTTGCATTATAAAACGCAGAATAGAATATTTCGATGGGGAAGTGGACTTCTCATATTTACCTGTTGTCCTACGCGAGTATGATGATAATGATAATCAAATGCTAAAGGATGAAATATCTAGACAAGGACAAATGTTTGTGGAAATTTCCAGAAGACAAAACTGTTTTATGAATTATAATGGTTCGTTATTACGCTGGAAGGAAGTAAATGGTTGTATGAAAGTAGAAAAGACAATGGCCAATGGTCGTGTCATTATTGATCTCCAAAGCTTTGCAACTATGAATCCAGGCTATGGAATGGGAAATGCCAGACCACCAAATAGGTGTGACATTGAACTTCTTACCAGAAAAGGTGATTATATCAAGTTAGATCAAATAGATGAAGATTTCTATCTTCTTACACCTGCGGTAGTATACGGGTTTAGTTTCGCGCTGAAAGAATGGGGTCAGTTAGAAGTTTTGGGTCTTTCAAGAATTAATTTTGATGAAAATGCTTTTGATCAATTGGAGATGTCCAAAGATAAAAAAGATATAATTAAAGGACTGGTAATGCAGTATGGTGAATCTGGCCATATGAAAATAAAACCACTTGATCCCATTTCCAATAAAGGTAAAGGCTGTATTTTTTTATGTTATGGACCACCTGGTACCGGGAAAACATTGACTGCTGAAAGCGTTGCCGAATTTCTCAAAAGGCCATTATGGACACTTAGCGTAAACGAGCTTGGAACAAATCCTGAAATGTACATAAAAAATAAGTTGTAAATTGTTACATTCTGATACCATTATTTTATGCTTATTCTTATCACTTTTCGTATATAGCCTAGAAAATAAATTGCGCAGCGTTTTAGAAGTCGCCATTAAGTGGAATGCTATTCTTCTTCTCGATGAAGCTGACATTTATCTCGAAAAACGTGATGTTGCCGACCTAACACGTAACACATTAGTTGGCATATTTTTGCGGCTACTAGAATATTATCAAGGTATGAAAAATTTTCCTTATTACTCGTTATTTTTTAAATCGATGATTTCTAATCAAATGCTTTATTTTATAACGCTGTCCATGTTTTTTTATGCTTTTTCAGGTGTCCTCTTCTTGACAACAAATCGTGGCTTGAATTTGGATGACGCAATACATTCGCGAATTAACATGACTATCCATTACCCTAAACTTGGCTTTAAGGAAAGACATAAAATCTGGACAAATTTCCTTAGGAATGCTGATCTATCCTTGGAAGCTGATGATTTTAGCAAATATGAATTGAACGGTCGTGATATTCGTAATGTCCTTCACACAGCACGAACGTTGGCTCAGAGTAGAGAAGAATCCCTGACCGCAAACCATGTGATCAATGTAATTGAAACCATTCAAAAATCTCGGAATGAGATGGAAGATATAAAAAAGACAATTGCAGAGAATGAAACAGAGGGTTGTGAAGGTTGAATCTACCCTCCAGAATCGCTACGAGATTAACGTAATTTCAAAATCTTGAAAAATATGTAAACTTTAGAAACCAATAAATAACCCGTGTTAAGTATGACACTATTAATAAAAAATGTGATTTGATATAATTGAACTTAATGATAGTAACTTAGCTTTTAAGATTAAATAATTTAAATAAAATTCGAACAAAACGATAGTTATCATAATATAACCATGTAAAGTTTTTTCTGTGATATCTTGCAAAACTGATTACGTAATTTCATGAAAAAATATCATGGCAAAAAAATTCACATGAATTAAAAGGACAATTTTAATGTTGATGTTATGAAGACTTTGTCCAATAAGAATTTTTTTAAAAAAAAACCTAATCAAGCGAAAGCCTAATTACTTATAACTTATCTAAATAATGCGAACCTTTGATAATGTCAAGACACCTGTTCAATTAAATGAAAACAAAATAGCATATGATTTCGACTTGTAGAATATAGAGAAGTGAAGACTTGATAATATACACCTGCCTAATGATAATTTTAAAAGACAAAGGTCCAATCATGTGTAATTCTGTATATCAAGAATTATAAAAGAAAAAGAAGATTTAATAATATATGGCTCAATCTAATAAGAATTAAAGAAAATGAGAATAACGTGCAACTTCGCCAACAAAAATTTTAAAATAAAAATCTAAAAACATGGTTCTTTTTATAAGTATTTTAAAGAAAACGATAGGAATTTAAAAAATGCAAATCTAAGAATATGCAATTCTATTTAATAAAAATTTAAAAAATCGAAAATCTAATAACGTCTGACTTCATTCAATAAAATTTTAAAGAAAGACTAATTAGTAATGATCAGTTTAAGACAATTTCAAAGATTTCAAAGAAAGCGAAATTGACATCCAATGACAATTTACAAAAGTAAAGACCTAATGTGCAACTATTTTCATTGCATCGATCTGTCTAGTGGAAAGACAACATTTTGATCACCTAGTGAATTTTCAAATTTAAGAAACTACTTGAACACTCGAACGCTTCGATTTATTCCAAATTTATTTAACAGTACCTACGTAATGACGCCATACTGCATTCTGTGTACACCTGCAAAAAAAAATAATAGTACATCCCGATAGAATGAAGTACGTACGTACGTTGTGAATGGCATCTAGTTACCCTTGCTCTTTTTTTTTATGTAGCTCAGTAGTATTATTATCTTTTTTTCTCTTTTCTTAATTCGATTATCGATTATATGCCATATCTTTCCTTGCTTGACGTAAAATATATATATTTGATTAGTATTTTGGTAGAAAAAGGAAGCAAATCATTACCTCATTCGAAAGTCACGAAAGTTTGACTAATCAAACTTTAGACTTATTTGACTATCGAATTTCGTGAACTTATCGAACTTAACAAACTAAGTGAACTTAGTGAATTTAATGAATGAATTAAGTAGATTTAGTGAATAAGTTTGATCTGTGAATAGTAGTAATATAAAAGCTATAAAAAGGATGACCTTTGTAACATAATAAAGGGGATAACATGCAGAGTTCGAAAACCTTCTAAGTTCTTTAAGTAGAAGTGTTTGGCTCTACTAATCCTCCTCCGATAAGTAAAATCCGTAATAATGATAGGAATTAGTAAAAAAATCCCATGATTCCATATTATAGACTCGTGACGTAGTCTACTCTAATTGACCTTAGTTACTCGGACCAAGTCTTTCCACGCCTCGATCGAAGCCTTACCATTATTGGGGCTTAGTTAGAGTAGTTTAGTTGTATTAGTATAGTGTTGTATCGTATTTTTGTATTACAGAGCATTTTATACTTTTACAACGTATCAATTATGGTCCGCTTGTGAACGGAATCACAAGGCGGGGCATTATTGCGAGTCACTGGACATTCCATGTGATAACAAGTCACTGGACTTGTTCATGACGAAATTGTATTTGAGTAACCTGATAATCTGCATTGATTCTTTGTTCTTTGAAATTTCTGCTCGACATTGTGTCCAGCTATCCCCCCACCACGCCCAAAGAAAAAAATAAAGAAAGAAGGAAAAGTGAAAAGGGAAGAAAGGAAAGCCTAAAGTACGATGCTCGAAAAGTCTGCTCACATGACCTCCTGCGGCTTGTTCCGCGACCAAATCCCATATTGAATTACATAGTTGTACAGATTTATTGTTGGCTATGTATAAGAGGTCGTGACTAGAGGTTTAAAAGGTTGGTCACGACTGTCGTGTGCGAGGAGGGGCACAGGACGAGCAATAATAATTGTCGAATAACCAAAATAAACCATCAATTTCTGCCAAATAAACAAAATAAAACAATTTTTGCCAAATTGCCAAAATAATCTTTTGTTCCAAATAACCCAATCATAGTAATCTGACGGATAAGAGTACATATTTAAAATTACATGAATATAATTTCGTTCCGCTATGATCTGCCTTAATTCGTCGCTTAAGATATGAGATTAAATCAGATCATATACTGTACACATCCAGGTAGTAAAGAGGCGTAGTGCCCATAGCGCCAACAAACCTAAAAGATCTAAGAAAATTTCGTGGGTAGATTAGGGTTAGGGTTTATATTAGGCTAATAGTTTATTATCGTTTTTTCGGTTGTTTTTAATTTTGTTTGCTTTGTACCTGATCTTGAAATTTTGATAGTGAGAAAAATTTATTCCATAGAATATTCTCAATCATGATATTTCATACTCCTCTCACATTAACACGAAATATTCCTGATCCACTCACACTCGTGAATCGCATTCATGATTGCTGGGATATAAATACATGCACAAAAATATTATTTGTAATTGAATTTTACAATAAAGGCTGCAAAATATAAGTTATTTTTCCAGTGTAATTGTTTAGAATATCTATTTGCAGGTTTCTTACACTATAGATTATTTTTCATGTATATTAATTATTGTCGCGGCTGCTGCTGAAATCTAGGAACTCTATTTGAAAATATAAGCCTTGCCAGAATCCACATATACTCTTTAATTATCAATTCTATCCCTAAATCTTAACCCAACCCTAAAAAAAAAGCGGGGAAAACACCCTAAAAAAATTATAAAAATTCATAACAAAATATCCAAATTACAGCATCAGCCGCAACAATAATTAAAAAAATTTTTAGTAATTTCCAAAGAAAGCATAAACTTATTAGTCTGTCTTCAAAATTTTAATCAAAAGATTAATCGGATCATACGAATTGAAATTAAATCTGTAATTGAAACAACATTGATCATTTAACACTTGCAAAAATAGAAAAACTATTGTTCTTAGGGAAATTACATATAAGGGCCCGAAAAATGAAAATAATTACAAACATGGGCCAAAGCGAAAATAATTACATTATAAGGGCCCCAAACTTTGAAAAATTTTGCAATTAAAGGCCAAACTAACTTTTTGTTATGATAGTGGTTCTTTGGTATATGCATTACATTATACATTTTATAATACGTATATCCTTTCGTTTAATGAAACTTTTCCTTAACCAAGATACAGTATCGACTAGGTTAAGCACAATATTTTTCGATATTGTAATGTTTATTCTGTTCCAAACTAATAGATCTATATTATACCCCAAACTAGTGAATCATATTTTTTGAAGGTTAATCGAAAATATGGGGTTGAGTCAATAGAAATCAAGCAAATTTTTTATAAATAAATTTTTTTTATTATTTAAACAACAATAACTTAACAAAAATTTAATCAAATT
>CAJVPZ010003290.1:0-11200 GCA_910592135.1 Racocetra fulgida | reverse complement strand
AGTCTTGCTCATTTTGCTGTTGTAAATTATTGCCAATATACTAAACACACAATAATATAGTTAAAAAAAAAAAAAAACATAATTCTATACAAAGAAACGAAGAAACAACAAAGAAAAATCCATATTCATCTAAAAAAAAAAGAGTGGTAGTTAATGTGTTCAAAAAATTGAAAACAATTAGTACAATATATAGTATTCACCAAAGCCAGAAACATAATTCTATATGAAAAAACAATGATACAATGAAGAGAAATCTGTATCCACTTGGTTAATATGTTCAAAAAATCAAAATCAATTGGCACAATATATAGTATTCACCAAAGCTGAAAACATAATTCTATATGAAAAAATGAAAAAATGGCGAAGAAAAATCTGTATCACCTGGAAAGAGAAGGGTGGTAGTTAATGTGTTCAAGAAATCAAAAACAATTGGCACAATATATAGTATTCATCAAAGCCAAAAACATAATTCTATACAAAGAAATAAAGAAATAGTGAAGAGAAATTTATACCACTAGAAAGAGAAGAGTGATAGTTAATGTGTTCAAGAAATTGAAAACAATTAGCACAATATATAGTATTTACAAAGCCAGAAACATAATTCAATATGAAGAAATGAAGAAACAATGAAGGGAAATCCATACCCACCTGGTTAATATGTTCAAAAAATCGAAAATATTTGCATATTATATATTATTTACCAAAGCTGAAAATATAATTCTATATGAAGAAACAAAGAAATGGTGAAGAGAAATCTGTATCATTTGAAAAGAGAAGGGTGCTAATTAATGTGTTTAAGAAATCAAAAACAATTAGCACAATATATAGTATTTACCAAAGCTGGAAATGTAATTCTATACAAAAAAACGAAGAAATAACAAAGAAAAATCTGTATCCACCTGGTTAATATGTTCAAAAAATCAAAAAAAATTGGCACAATATATAGTATTCACCAAAGCTGAAGACATAATTCTATACAAAGAAATGAAGAAATGATAAAGAGAAATTCATATCACCTGAAAAGAGAAGGGTGGTAGTTAATGTGTTCAAGAAATCAAAAACAATTGACACAATATATAGTATTCACCAAAGCTGAAAACATAATTCTATATGAAGAAATGAAGAAATAACGAAGAGAAATCTGTACTCACCTGGCTAATATGTTCAAGAAATTAAAAACAATTGGCACAATATATAGTATTCATCAAAGCTGGAGACATAATTCTATTCGAAGAAACAAAAAGAAATCCATATCTATCTAAAAAGAAAAGGGTGGTAGTTAATATGTTTATGAACTATACAATATATAGTATTTATCCAAAGCCAGAAATATAACTTCAAAAAAAATAGCACAAAAAGAAAAAAGAAAAGGTTGTAAAATTAAGGAATCAAAAAAAAAAATAAAATTTTACTTTTTCTTATATAACCTTATAATAGTTTAATTTGTAATTAAATAATGATTAAAGATCATTATGATATTTTAGAATTAGCTTATCATTATACTTTACATTATGCATAATAGCTAATTATATTGTATATAAAATATAGATATTTAAGTTCATGTTTGGTATGTATGTATCAGATTATAATATATATTAAAAAAAGTTTGTACTTGAGGGGTGTGACTGTATGAGATTTATAATTGTATATTTGAATATTTTAACATGTATTGTTGACATGCATTGTAAAGTCGATTATTATTTTTTTCATCTGAACATAAAATGATTTTACACTTGAGTACTCTAAATACTATTCTTCATATGTAGAAATAATCATTTCTACTAAATTTACTTACTGTCAAAGAACTAAATAAAGTTAACAAGAATTCATTTAGGATAACATAATGCTATAATTAAACCTAACTAAATAAGTAAAAAAAATAAAAATACTTATCTAATCTTCTGTCAATATATCTATTATATCCACCTCAACTTCATTGCATAATCTTATTTCAATAAGATCTTTAATTAAATATTGCGTTATAAGATAAATTTTTCACAGTTTTCATCAAAGGTTTTACCCTATCATAATATTGACATTTATATCTATTGCTCTAACACAAAACTCACAGAATTTGTGCAACAGTTTACTTTGTTCTATTTTTAAAACCTTAACTTTGAAGCCTCCTAATACGCAGATTTTTAAAATTGTTTAGCCTGGTTAATGTTAAAACAGATTTTAGCAAGATATTATCAAGCTATTATACATAACAATAACTTGCTAAAAATCAATATGTAATATAAGAATAGCTAATATTTTATCCATATTCAACATGTGTAAATAGCTATGCTTATACAAAATTTATATAATAATATTGGATAGCTAATACTAGTTTTTCCAAAATACTATCTACTTTTCATCAAGCAAGATATAATCAACTTATATTCCTTGTTGATATTTTGATAAAATATTATCATTATTTATAGAAATATCAGACAGCAGATATTTTGTCTGATATTTTGATATTCAACCTGTGTAATCTATTAAAAGTCAATAACATGATGATTATTTTCTAATAGTTAGAGTTAACTCTAAGATTTAAAATAATGAATCAAAAAATAATTATCAGTAATATTAACAAGCTATTTATATTTTTATATTATCTAAAGTTTTAACAACAAAATTTTTAAAAAAATAAATTTTTAGCAGATCAACAGCAAATTTTATTTAGGTAATTGAATAAAAAAAATCTTTTATATATAAATAATATACATTAAATTATTTAAATAATTAAATAAATAACTTAAGTTTTTGAAATAAATAATATTAATCTATAAATTTTTGCTTCTATAAGAAATAAGATACTAAATGATAACAAAAACTAGGCTACTCAAAAGAAGGTGTAAAGGATTTGGTCAGAGAACCAAGGATCCTACTACCACTAAGATCCTCAGGTTGGGTAGTCTTTTTTATAATTTATTTGCTTATTATCTATCTGCCCCATTAATTATATGAAATTAATAAACTTTTATATATTATGAACTATATTGGAGCTTTGCTAATATCATTAAGATCATTATAAGTAATATAGCTATTTAAAGTATACTAATATTAAGCAATTCATATCCATTTATATAACAATGACTTTAGTTTCTACTATTTGAATACTAGTAATACCTTACTATTATTTTCAATAGAGTATTGTCTCAAGCCAAATCTGAATTGGCATTATTAAATGCCTTCACTTTGTTGATTAATCTGCATTGCAGGTACAAGTCATGTGGCTTGAATCATATTTTTATAATTGCAGCTAGGTTATATTACCTGTTACAATATATGTATATATATACATATATATATATATATATATACCAGTTACATGATTTGTTATGCAGGTCAGGAGGATAAATTTTTTATTATGAAATTTGAGTAATTGACATCTATATGATTTTCTTAATTTACATAGTAAATTGCAATAGTAGATCCTCTTCAAATATTATTTTCATGGGTTTTCTAAAAGGAAATCATATTTGTATAACAAGAGATAGCAGTTTATTTTCACAAATACTCTTCGTTATATAAGTTTAAAGCAAAAAAATAATAAAGCTAAGAAGAATCACATTTTCAAAGTTAGCATTTTGTTTTACTTTTATATACATAGTGCTCAATTTACCAAGCCTCTTGACAATTGTAAATTGTTAAAAAGGTTGTAAGATATTATAGGTGTTTTAAAATGACAAGTAGTTACAAGCTAAATTAGTATAGCTGTTTGTAAGTATAGTTTAATAACTTTAAAACTTCTACTTTTTAAAATTTAGATAAAATAGACAGAACTATTATTGATAAATTAATTTTTTAAATAAATAATTCTTTAAAATCTCAAGAGCTGAAACTAAGCTAGAAATAGTTTTTTAAATTTTAGACAGGTTGAACTAGAATCTTTATTATTATAGTATTAATGAAGAAGAATGCTATAGTATAGTTGAAGTATTACAAATGGATTATTATATAATAGAAGTTTTTCATATTTAGATACATGTAAAACAAATAAAAAAAAAAGTAAAATTATATATATATATATATTTTTTTTGTAAATGCTATAGTTGAAACTTTATTTAATAAAATAGAAAAAATTCCTACATTAAAGATTTCAGAACTACATTTGTGCTACTATATTAGGCACTCAATATGACATTATACTCTCTAGTTTTCTATATAATGCAATCAATTATTGCTATTAATTGGTTTGCTAGAATAGATTAGAGGAAACCTAACAAAATTATATTTTCAAAATTAAAAATTCTATATTTTAATAAAATAATTAAGAATCTCGATTTATATTGATTAATACTAGTAAATGATTTTTATTTTTAATTTATTATAAATATATAATTACAAGATCTATTTTTTATTAAGCTGCTAAAATTAATCAAAGTATAAGTTTTATATTTTATATTATGAATTTATAAACTTCTAACTACAACAATATTAATCTATAAATTAATTTAAAATATATCAATTAATCAATAATCTTTATACTACAAACTAAATTAAACGAGTAAAGTAAACTTGGATAACTTATATAAATAATTTTTTATACTTATCTACTGAATTGACATGAAGTATTAATGAACTTAAATAGCTTAAATACTCTTTAATCATAATCAATTTAAATGAATATAATACTAAATATGGGCTTGGTACAAAGAAAAGAAATGAAATTAACAAAAAAACTTTTTCACAAAAAACTAAATATCTCATGAACTATTGATCAAAGTCACATAATTTTAGTATTATTTGATTCGTCTCAGTGAGATGAATCGAAAGATACCACAATTATGTAATTCTAATTATAGTTCATAAGATATTTAGTTTTTTGTAAAGAAGTTTTTTTGTCAATTTCGTCACTTTTCTTTGCACCAAGCCTATATAATCTAGCTACTGCAAGTGCAACTAAAACCTAGGTAAATAGATTAACTTATTAATAAATAAATACAATAAAATGTTAGAACTGCTTGAAAAAATACTTTTTGCAAGCAAGAATAATATAAGAGCATTGAATTTAATAGCTGATCTACTTACTAGAAAATAGTTTTTCTCAATTTTTTCAATATGTTTATAATGCACTGACATTTCACACATGCATTTGACGAAAGCTCTTGCTTTAACACACCTAATCAACCACTTTTTATGTTGAAAGTTTATGAACCTGAGAAGAATCAAACAGAAGTAGATAAAATAAATGCTCACTTTCAAAGATATGAAACTTCACAAGAAAAAGTTTATTTTTTATATTCTTGATACTGTTGGATTTATTGAAACTTCAGCAACAACTTTGTTTTAAGGAACATTGTATATTTTGACTAAGGTTTTGTGTGATAAAATTAAAAATGTAAATTTATTGATTTGTATAATTTATGAAAATCATCTGCTAAAATTTTGAATGTAACAAATTGTACGACTGATACATTTCTTTATCTATTATATATAAATCAGATGCTGTGCTTAATAGCCACATGCAATATTATATTCAATATGGCTTTTTATAACATGCAGTGCTTAATAGCCACATGCAAATATTTCATTTACCAACACATTTCTTTAAATGAAATTAATTTTATTAGTAATACAATGAGATTTTATGCATAAATTAAAATACATCACTAGTAAAAATTCTCAAAACTACAGCTAAATTTTACCAAAATTTTGTAATATACAAATCAAACCTTCTATTTATAGTAGTAAAACTTTCAGATCTATATATTATTTTTAAAAAATAGACATATATATGTCATAAAGTTCCTAGTGATTTCTCACATTTTCTAAAGTTATACAAAAACATAGTAAAAATATTTTTAAAACAGATAATTATCCAATTAGATTTGTGTTTACTATGTAATCTGTTATACAAAAAAAATTGTCATGCATATCATATGATAAATGATCTATGTATACTCTATCCTTAAACCTAACAAAATGATAAAACTCTTAACAAAATTATTTTGATTTATAAATTATTAGTACCGAAATTAATTTAGAATTAGAATGTTATTCTAAGAAGAATACTGTCTAAGTTATAGAAAACTTTTTTGGTGTTTATATGAAATTTTTAGCACAATCACAAAATAATAAAACTATTCGTCAATTCAAAAATAATTTTGTCAAGCATTTATAATATGAACCACATGCTGTGCTTAATAGACACACAAAAATATTTTTATCCACCAATATGGCACAGTCTTTTCCAAAGTTTTTGTAAATTTAAACTTTGTTGAAAGCATTGACCTGCACTAGGAGTTTCGTCTTTCGCCAGGGGTTTTGCCTTTTGCCAGAGGTTTCACCATTCACTAGGAGTTTCATCTTTTGCAAGAGGTTTCGCCTTTCATCAGAGTTTTGCCACTTTTGTCTTTTGCCATTTGTGCAAAACAGTTTCGCCTAAAAACTGTAATCATAACCAACTGTTGCCATCCCTAGTTAGGGTGTAAATTCATATAAAATAAATTCTACTCTAAAATTTTATTAAAAAATTCCAAACCACCTAAATTCCATTCCCAATTACAACATATCCATTAGATCATTCAAAATTAATAAGTGCCGAAATTGTGTTGTACAGGAGTGTGTGAAAGTAATGAATTCTGGTTTGGATCATAGTGATGATAAATAAATTTTTAAAATAAATATATATCTTTAATTTTTAATCTTGAATATATGTAAGATTAAAATATAAATAAATTAGCTTAGTATATTTTGAATAACTATATAATCAATAGTGATTTAATTTACTTTCAAAATTATATGATCTTATTATAACTGTCATTATTTTCTTTGTATTTTTAATTTTTCGTATACTATTCAACCAGTTTGTAAAAAAACATAACTAAATTCTTATTCAATTTTTTTAGTTTACTAGTTGGTGTCTATTTAGCTATGAGTTTATAAAAATTATTGTTATATTTGTTATAAGATTCTTAAATTTAAATACAGATTAGTTATTACGAATAAGGTAATATTCACGAAACTTACTTTGATTAATAAATACTTATACTCACATTAAATGAATGCGAATAAATAGTTAAATATTTATGAACCTGATGGGTTATTTGAATACTTAAATATTTCACGCGTAATTAAATAGTAAATATCGTATTCATGAATATTACTACGTGAGTGACCTACCCGCAAATGACCAGTTTTGGATTTCAGGATGGATACAATCACTACCCCTAGCATAGGTTTTTACCCAACTCTAGTATTTAAATTTTATCCTAACACTAGTTTTTAATTTGACATATAATTATGCTGAAGGTTTTTGTCGTATACAATGCTTTTTTTATCAACGGTCTAGATTTTACTACATTTGATCTACTATATTTATGGTATTTAATGTTTTAACAATGAAATATTAAAGAAAACAAAAAACTTAACAGTTTAACAATAAGATTTATTGAAATATTTAGATAAAAAACCTTAGGGTTTATTTTACATGAATAATATTTATGCATAGATAAGCGCTTCTAAAAGCAAACAAGTTTTCAGGCTTTGAATTTTCAAGACAAGGTTGATTTAACTATAAGTTCAAAAACCTGAAGTCTAGTTTTCTTTTACTAGTGCTCGAATACAACAAAAAGCTGACGCTTTGTTGATTGCTTTTGTATATTTTTTATATAAGCCACATGCTATACTTAATAACCACACTCAAAATATTTATATTCACTAACATGGCTCAGCTTAATAACCACACTCAAAATATTTATATTCACTAACATGGCTCAGTATTTTCCAAGTCTTAGAGGATTTGATCTTCGCCGAGTTTTGACTTTTTTCAAGGGTTCTCCCTTTACCCAGAGTTTCGCCGTTTTGCCAATTTTTCTTCGTGTAACGTAAACAAACGCTAACCCTAACATTAGTAATAACCCAAAATTTTACTAATACAACCAGCTATGTACTTCTAAGTACAAATGGGTAGCATGAAATTTTACATATAGCAAAGCTGTTTTATATTAAAAAATAAACAAAAAAAGGGGAAAATGGTGTTTTATATTGGATGTAAATCATTTTCTTGACATAAGGGAAATCGAGGCGAACACGATAGCGTGATGTCATAAAGTAGGTTCCAGAATGTGTTCTCTTTCATACTAATTAAAATGTATAAAAGTGAAGCATTAATACTAATAACGGGAGAACCTCGTTCTTATAATAAAGTAACATAGACATAATGATATTCTCTCCTTAATTTCACACCATCATTAAGTCGCCCTAATAAAATTACTAAGCTCTATAGAAGCCTTCTATTATTCAATCCACCCAGCTTCTAGTAGCGGTTGGAGCTACACTGCGCATTCGCTCTCCCAAACAACCGTTACACTATCTTCATTTACCAATAGCAATTTAAATTTAATATACCAGCTTTGACCCCGGAGGGTCCCATATTGTTGCATTAAATTCAAGACGGAACATTTAATGACAGAAAGGAAATGCTTTCTAATGCACCAGCTTTGCACAAATTTGTACATTAAATTCAAAACGGAACATCCAATGACGGAAAGGAAATGCTTTAAATTTATTGCGCCAACTTTGGCCCCGAAGAGGCCCAAATTAGTTCATTAAATTCAAGATGGATATCTGATGATGGAAAAGTTTAAGAAAAATTTTCTTTCCGAAATAAAAGTAAGAATAAAATAAACAAATCTATTATCTTTGATAGGCGGCATGATCATGTTCTAGTTTTATAAATAATAAATTCAATGTTAGTGGCACATCACCAGGAAACCGCTTTGTTTACAAGCTTATTAGATTTTTAGAAGATAAAATCTGGTAAATAATGAACTTGAAAGTCCAAAATCTGGTTTTCATTTAGCTAGACTCATATATAAACTGCATATTATGGTCAATATCTTATAGCATTTAATATACAAGATATACATGCAATATTCAAACACACTGGCTTTGTTTTATCATTTATAATCCTTAATTTGGTTAATAAATTGACTTCGATAGTTTGAATTGCTTTTACATTATTGCTTTGAAGTTTCACCATTCGCATAGGGTTTTGTTTTCACAGGAGTTTTGTCATTGCACCAAAGATTTCATCACGCAAAAGAGATTTCGCCTAACAATTATAAATTGGACCAATATTAAACATCCCAATCGAAGATGGCTGTAAACTATACCTTCGTTTCCTTCCGTGCAACTCGGTTCGTGGTATTAGAAAAGCCACTTATAAAAATTTGTATATCCATGTGATACGATATTTCAATTGATGAAGTTAACATGCTCAAATATCTTTTTCTTGGATTGAAAAATTTATTGTACATTTTTATATACAGATTATTATAATTGTTTATGCTATGCAAAGGTAAAGCAAAGGCTTTGAACGTTTACTGATTATGCTGGGTAATGGTTTTAAAAAATAAACTTATTGTTTATGTCTGAGTGAATCTTATTGTTTGTGTCTGAGTGAAGAAGAGTTGATAATGACTGAAAATGAAGTATTTATATATGTATGCTCTTTTATTGTTACTTAATAAATGTATAATAGCCCGGTGTTCCTCTGGGAATTGTCGTTCTCCATTTTGTACAAAATAACAGACGTTTTCTTTTCTTTTTTTCTAAAAAAAATAATTTACTATTAAAAAACGACCTTTTTTTAATTTAAAAAAAAAAAAAATGCAACCTGCAAAAGTCTTTGCAATTTTGATTTTAATTGTCCAATTGACACTTATTACTCCTACCTGGGCACTTGAAAAACGAGGTATTAATAATAAAAATTTATTATCAAAATAATGATATTTTTATTGAAAATGAAACAGTAAATGAAGCTTTTAATTGTTATTTTTAGTTTGGCTTCGTCATATTAATTTATTAAATTAATATTAACAAATTAATAAAATAAAACTTTTCTAATAATATAAATTAATTTATTAGAACGTGAGTATTATATATAGTTTCAGTTTGTCACAAGAATTAAATGATGCATTAATTAAACCTTAATCATTTAATTGTTTAGCGTGAGTATGAAGTATGATTCTGTTCACTTTAACGTTTGTGTTTCAAGACAATGTGTGATTAACCGTAATCATCTGATCGTTCAATAAATTACCAGGGTGAGTATGAAGTTTGATTCTGTTCACGTTATCGTTTGTGTTCAAGAAAATGCGTGATTAAACGTGATCATCTGATCGTTCAAAAATTACCAGGGTATGAAGTTTGGCTTTGTTCACTTTATCGTTTGTGTTTCAAGAGAATGTGATTAACCGTAATCATCTGATCGTTCAATAAATTACCAGGGTGAGTATGAAGTTTGATTCTGTTCACTTTATCGTTTGTGTTTCAAGACAATGTGTAATTGACCGTAATCATCTTCAATACATTACCAGAGTGAGTATGAAGTTTGATTCTGTTCACGTTATCGTTTGAGTTTCAAGATAATGCGTGATTAAACGTGATCCTTTGATCGTTCAATACATTACCAGAGTGAGTATGAAGTTTGATTCTGTTCACTTTAACGTTTGTGTTTCGTGATTAACCATGATTATTTGATTGTTCAATACATTACCAGTGTGAGTATGAAGTTTGATTCTGTTCACGTTATCGTTTATGCTTCAAGAGAATCCGTGATCATCTGATCGTTCAAAAAATTACCAGGGTATGAAGTTTGATTCTGTTCACGTTATCGTTTGTGTTTCAAGAGAATGTGATTAACCGTGATCATCTGATCGTTCAATAAATTACCAGCGTGAGTATGAAGTTTGATTTGTTCACTTTATCGTTTGTGTTTCAAGAGAATGTGATTAACCGTGATCATTTGGTCGTTCAATACATTACCAGCGTGAGTATGAAGTTTGATTCTGTTCACTTTTAACGTTAGTGTTTCAAGAGAATGTGTGATTAACCGTAATCATCTGATCGTTCAATACATTACCAGGGTATGAAGTTTGATTCTGTTCATGTTATCATTTGTATTTCAAGAGAATGCGTGATTAAACGTGATCCTTTGATCGTTTAATACATTACCAGCGTGAGTATGAAGTTTGATTCTGTTCACTTAACGTTTGTGTTTCAAGAGAATGTGTGATTAACCGTAATCATTTGACCGTTCAATAAATTACCAGGGTGAGTATGAAGTTTGTTTCTGTTCACGTTATCGTTTGTGTTTCAAGAGAGTGTGATTAACTGTAATTATCTGGGGTGCGGACAATAGAAACAGCCCATTTTTACATTTTTTTAAAAATTGAGTTTTTATTAGATTCATATAAATTTT
>CAJVPZ010003289.1:0-11200 GCA_910592135.1 Racocetra fulgida | reverse complement strand
TTAGGTCTTTTTTGAATATCTTTCTTCTATATTTTGTTAATTTTTGTAATTTTAGGTGATCGTCAGAAAGAGTTTTTTTTTTATATCATTACTTAATTATAAATTATATAATTAAGCATTAATAAGCTACAATATTAATATTAAACTAAACTAATATAAAAAACCATAGTTTAAACCACTGGTTTTTTTATCTGTTTGAAGTTAGTTTAGTTTGATTAATATTTGAACTCATAATCTTTAAACCAAATTAACCAAGCTGAACTGTATCTATCTCCAGATAAGAGAAAGCGAAATCTTTACATAGAGACAACAAATATGAGTAGCCTATATTTTACTAAGATTGTCCATTGGGTATATAACTACCCTGCATTCATTAAAGTTATTTTCTGTTATGCAAACATCTGATAAGACAAGTTGTAAATATGTCTGATAGAAAGAGATGATGTTTAATTAGAGATGAATTTGAACGTTATACAGTGCCTCCATTTCTTGTTTTAAATAGTTTTGAAAATAATAATGTCACATTATTGGATATACAAGTCACTTTGCAAGTTATTAATTATAATATAAAAACTGGTATAGATAACTCCTCTGATAGTTACAATATTAATATAGATGAAGATCTATATGAAGAGGCTTATTTTTATGTTGAGTCAAATTGGAAGTTATTTATATAGGCATTTGAACAGATCTGCTCAGAGAAGTCTTTGAATAATTGGTTGCAGGCTAGTGCCATGATAAAATAGAGTCACATAGTACCAATGGAGGAAGATATTCAAGCTGCAAAATGATGAAGGCATCGACTACTGACTTGGGCTCCAGAAAATACAAGGAAGCCTTACTTTATATACTTGTCACATCCAGAAAAATCAGAAAATATCACAAATGATGATAATAAAGAATAATATAGCACAATTAGTAAAAGAAACTAAATTGTATAATGCAAAAAAAGAATTAGAACCTTACACACCTTAATTATTGTATTGAGCGCAATTTTAATTTGAAATTAATCATATTTTTATTTGTTAACTTTAAGAATTCCAAAGTAGAATTGTAAAAACTTTTATTACTAGATTTTTTATCCATATCTAATTTGTCCAAGCTTTAAAAATTAAAGAAATATAATTTAATACTTAGATCTTAAAATTAACAATATATAATATTAAAACTTCACGATATAAATTTATTTAAAACTAAATTAAATACGCGTATAAATTCTTTTAGTCAATGTTCTTTAAGAAGTTTAATGTTTTTCTAGAAAAATAGAAATTCTCAATATTAGGTTAGTTTATTGACCTTTATGCAATATGAATTTTGCATTATGACCTTTTTTTTATATCTAAAGTTGCTGCTGAGTTAAATGTATTGAGTCTGAGAGTGTGTTTTGAAATTGTTAACTTTAAGGAAGCTAGTAAGCTTATGAGACTTGCGATCATAAAATTAATATTGATTATCGTTCATACAACTCAATATAATTAGTAAATTGTTAACTGCAGCTATTGCTGTACTATCAATCTGCATTTTGGGAGGCCGCCTTGATCGACTCACAGTACTAAATAAAGGATTATTAACTAGAAAACCAGAAAACTGAACAGAACCGAAGTGTTTGGCAAGGCACTTTATCAACCTGGTCGCCAAAGAGTAATTGGAGGAAAAGAACCCAACCATGAGGACCAAGAGCAGATCACAGCCCTTCTGACTTATCTGAATTAGAAGTTTATAATGACAGATATACAGAAGATAGTCTGTATAGTGGATGCTGAAGTTTGTGTAAACTCTATAAAGGTAGTAGTAGATAATGATAGTGGCTTCGGCTCACAAGTACTTGTTCTCAGACTCAGCATAAGTTACCAAAAGTTTAAGTCAGCCAGATTTGTGGATATAGAAGACTCTAGCAGGTTTATCTTAAGAATAAAAGGTTCAATAGGAGTCTGCTTTAAAGTTCTAAGTCAGATATCTGAAAATAAGAAAACACTATGTATTCTTGCTTAATTAGATAATTAATATATATAGATGCAAAGGGTTAAATGGGTAACTTGGTAGGGTTATAGGTACGGCAGCTAGTGTAGAACCTTCAGGTGTTTATTTAAATAGGCAATAAAAAATTGCACATGTGGCTAGTTATACTCTCCAAATATATGTATGGTTTGGTATACCATATTGTAAAAGTTAACAATAATCGAATAAAAAGAGATAACCAAGAGGTCACTTTAATACTAAAAAAAAAAACTTTAAAATATATATATAATTTAAATAATTTTAAATAATTAGCAATAATTCTAAACTTTTTATATAAAGTAAATATCTAATTTTAATATCTTATTAGAAAGTTTACTGTAAAAGTTTCTTTAAACTAAATATTTTGAACTGTATATTTAAAGCTTATTTTGTTTTGATAATTATTAGAAAAATTTTTTTTAAATATATAACTTTTGAGAACAAAAGATATATAAGAACTAATCAAATTCAAGAAACTACTTGCAGATCATTTTAGAATATGATTTCTTAATTTGATAAATTCTCTAACTATAATATAGATATTATTATAGTAAATGTTTTTTTGTTTTTTTAGTGCTTTTTACAATGTTCTTTTGGTAATCTTTATAATATTTTTTTGATAATCTTTATGACATTCTTTCAATATTCTTTACATTGTTCTTTCAGTACTTCTTATGTTGTTCTTTTGATATGTTTTATTTTTTTATTTTTTTGATGCTTTTTATATGTTTTTTTAATGATCTTTATATTGTTTTTTTACATTTTTATATTGTTTTTTTGATGTTTTCTTAGTGTCTTTTCATCATGCTTTTTTTATCATTCTTTTGGTATCTTTTTTATCATTCTTTTGATGCCTTTTTTGATATTCTTTTGGTATTTCTTTTGATGTTCTTTTAGTGTTTTTTTAGTCTTCTTTGATGTTTTTTTAATACTTTTTTTCATATTTTTTGATAATTTTTTCAGTACTTCTTTTATTGTTCTTTTGATAGTTTTTTCAACATTATTTCAGAGCTTTTTTATCATTCTTTTGGTGCTTTTCGACATTTTCTTAGTGCTTTTTTCATTATTTTTTGATACTTTTTTTATATTTTTTCAGTATTTTTTTTAATATTCTTTTAGTACTTTTGTTATTCTTTTATTATTTTTTTGTTGTTCTTTTGTAAATTAGATAATTTTATATGCAGTTGTAATAATATAGTCTCAGATATTACCAAATTTGGATGTTACAGATCACCCCTTTTTTTATAATTAGAAAATTCTCAAGACTTCCATTTAAGTCTATAACTAGTCTATGAGGCTAAATTTACGCCAATCACTGGTCATTTTGTTATTTGATAAACAACTGCTTTTTAAAACTATTAGGATCATAGCGGATTCTTAGAATACATAGTTATAAGACAATTTATATTAAAATTAATTCTAAGGTTTATTATTAAATGATATTTTTTTTAAAAAAATAAAAATACTATATAAATTGGTTCTAGAATAGTCTTTTACTAATAGTAAATCAATTTCTATATTTGGTAATATCCAGGACTGTAATAATAATAAAATTATTGAAAAAGATTAAATAAATATAAAATGTATAATATTTTTTTGATGAGGTAAATATTGAGGTGAATGTTGATATAAACATTAAAATTAACATTGAGATGAACATTAGATGAATGTTGAGGTCAATGTTGACATCAATGTTAAAATCAATATTAAGATCAATATTGAGGTGAACATTAAAGTTAACATTAAAGTTAATGTTAAGGTTAATGTTGAGGTTAATGTTAAGATAAACGTTGAGATGAACATTTACCTTAATGTTAACCTCAATGTTAACATCAACATTGACGTTAACATTAAAATCAACATTAAAGTCAATATTAAGATAAACATTGAGGTCAATGTTGACTTCAACATTTATCTCAATATTGATTCAATGTTCACCTCTATGTTGAGGTGAATATTAACATCAATGTTGATATCAACATTGAGATCAACATTCACCTCAATGTTCACTTCAACATTGATCTTAACATTGACCTTAATATTAACCTCAATGTTAACTTCAACATTAATCTCAACGTTCATCTCAATGTTGACTTTAATGTTGACTTCAACATTGATATCAATGTTGACCTCAATATTCACCTCAACATTGTAATATTCTATATAATAGATGGACAATATAAGAAATAAGTTTCACTAATGATTAATAATCATTAATGTTTTAATAGCAAAGTTGTGAAGTTTGCAAAGTTTGCTCACCTATTCTATAAAACATCTGATTTTTTATTTATTGTTTGTTTGCTAAACTACTATTATCATTTGTCAACCCCTGTAAATCATCCACAAAAAATTTTCTGGCATATAACTTAGCAACTTCACTAAATTCTACAAGATACAATTAATGTTGAGGCTAACGTTGATGTCAATATTTACCTCAATGTTGACTTCAATGTCATCTCAACGTTAATCTCAACAGTTTTACCATAAAATCCCAACATCCAAAATCTCAAAAACCATAATCTCGACATGCTAATTAATATTTAAAGATTAATAATTATATTAACAATCATTGTCAGACTTTAAATTTTTAATTTTCACATCATGTGATGTCAGTATTATGACTTGTTGAGATTTGGGATGTCAGGATTGACTATGCCAGAGCGTAGGATCGATTTTACTATCATATAATTTTCTGTCGTCTATCAACCAATCAAAGATCAGGATTAGGTGTAATGTGAAAAAATTCAAAACATACGTTCGCTTTGCAAAAATCGCACATATCTCAAAATTTAGTCTAGTAAACCATCTTTGGGGTCCTAACAAAAAAATTTCCTTGTGCAATTTTGCTATATTGTTGTTCTTTCTAACTTTAACCTAACCTTAACCTAAACTCTAACCCAAGTTTTTATCTTAACAACATTTGTTTTCCGCCTATCATGTAACAGTAAAATCGATCCTACGCCCTGGCATAGTTGTTAGGATTTTGTAGTAAAACTGACCTCAACATTGACCTCAACATTGTCACTCAACATTGACTTGATGTCAATATTAAGGTCCCTGTTGAGATGTTCTATAGAATAGGTGGGAAAACTCCGCAAACTTCACAACTCCGCTATTAAAAAATTAATGATTACTAATCATTAACGAAGCTTATTTCTTATATTGCCCGCCTATTATATAGAATATCCTTCAAATTTATTGATTTTTCAAAGTATGCACAAAACAAATACCGTAAAAAGTCATATAAAAGATCCAGGTCCCTTACATTCCACCAAAAAAAATTAATAATAAACAAAAAGAGAAAATAATTAGTAAAAAATAAGGGTGCATCTGATATATGAGATATTTTATGATCTTTTACAGCAATGTTAGTTCAAACCAATAAAAAAAATAATAAAAAGTATATATCTGATGTTTAGTAAGTTCAAGCTACTGAATTCAAAAACTGTACAAGACAAACAAATGTAAGTTCAAAAAACAACCGAAAATAAAAGAGAAAAAAAGAGTATAGAAGCACATATTTGATATCTGGCAAGCCCAAACAACAAAGAATAAAAAAAAGAGTACTTACCCGACTTGCCAAATAAGTTTAAAGTTTATTTCACAGTTCTATAGCCAGATATTAACCTAGATAAAAAAATTCTGGAAATATAAAAAAAATTATACATATCTTATTCTTATTTTTAGCTCAATATCTCATTGTTGCTTTCTTTTAGAAGCCTAAGAAGAAAACCAGTTATGTTAATTAAAAAAAAATTAAAAAAAAATCAAAAAATTAAAAATAAAATAAAAAATCAATGAATTATCATATAGGAGATTTGATAATACCACTGCATTTTACTTTTATTATTATTGCAATGAATAAAAAAAAAAATCAAAAATTTTAAATTGGGTCACTCGACTTATTTAAAAAAAACAATATAATTATCGACCTATTAGCTCACAGCAGCCGCAATTGTGTGATGCAGATCATTTTTATTAATAAACTAGATTTATTATAGTTAAAAAGATGAGGGTGAATTATTCAGGTTTATTGATTATTTATTTAATTTTTTTAACAAGTTCGGTACGTAATTAATTCCTCATATGTATGACTTATGTGTTTGACAAAAAATCATCCGATACGTATGATACAATGTGATCGCTTTTGTTTCATGATAAAACTAGTGATCCAACGATTAAATCAGAGATCGAAATCAAATCTAAATGATCATTATACTTTAACTTTTTTATATAGTGTGATAATGCTATTGATCTGTGATTCAAGAATCCCAATGATGTATTCTAGAATTTCCTTCGCACAAGACAAATCACCATCAAATGGGCAAGGCAACTGCATTGTCATTGTGATTTTCAGTTTTTTAGAGTCGCCGACCCAGCGAATAAACACCCATTCGCGAGCGCTCGTTACAATACCATACATCATGACAGGAGACTTGCCTTCTTCAAAGTCAGTCTGATCAAGTTTGCGCTTTTTCTCTAAAGCCTGAAAGTAAATTTTGAATTAATTAGATATCAAATAGAAATAAAAAGAGCAATTTGAAATTTCCTGCACCTCGACTGCGCTGTGCATTTGGACGAATGCTTGTGCTGTACCCTGATTGAAATCTTCTTTCTTTACCTCAATAACAATTACTAGCATGCCATCACTCTCGATAGAATAATTAACTGGACCAAACCTCCGGCTTCCTGAAGATTTATTTCCGCGTTCAGTTTTAAATTATGCTGATTTTTCTTTACAATCATAACCGCCATTGTGAGAAATGGTGAAGTGAACTCACGAACGGTGGGTTCATTGTTGATAATTTAGAAGGCTTCAAGTTTTCTTCTGATCTCATTATAAAACCCATCCAGAACTTCGATCTCTTTCTCAGGTTTTGGTAGTTCATCTGTGTGTAGAAATTAGGTAAATTATATACGAACCATAATACATAGAAACGTACTCTAATATGAAAAGATCAAAACTGCACTTTTGTCGAATTTAGGAGTAGAATTTATAGAGTCCCACATTTCTCCAAAGAGTGTTCTAGTGATTTCACTTAAATTCCATTCATTGTAGGCTTTCATTCCTGCCAAAACATGAAAATTGGACATATGAACATTCATATCATAACTGATTAGAACTTTCTCAAACGAGATAAACCACCTTCCACTCGAACAGTCATAGATACCTGACAAACTTTATTATTGTTCAGAGATATTTATTTCACCATCGCATTAAATTCATATTCATTTATAATTTCAGTTTGTGTATCATTATTGAAGAAGAAGAAGTGTGGACACGAATCCATCTTCAAAATATCAAATTTATCTATAGCACGTTAACGTGAATTAAACCACATGCCAGAACTATGAGGCATTATTGCAACCAGCCAAGGTCTACCGAGATTTATGCGAATGGAAACTTTAAAACAATAGACAAAAAAAATTAGTATGATACACCAAGACATGGCCAAGTAGAAAAAAATAAGACATTTTAATTTACCACTATTATCAGAGAATGGATATTGCAAAATGAGAGGCTTTTCAGAAGTAGTTTCCAGAACTCGCAGAAAAATACTGCTAGGAAGCTTTTGTATGCATTCAGTATCAATAAAGAACTGGAGTTTTCTCTTAGTCAGAGGTGGATGAATACCTTTGAGAACTTCAGACTGTGAGAGAAGGAAAGTTTTGAGACTATCCAAGTCAGCATGATCATTGTCCAGCTCAAACTTTTCAGAATCTTCTAAATTTTCAAAAAGGACCCACAATGTCACTGTCATATTTTACAGATATGAAAAAATATTTCATAACTTGTAAATCGATATTTTTTGCCAAATTTGGAGGTCTTCTAAAGCGGAGGCACATCATGTGATCAACAGCCAATCAAATGATAGAATTTTGATGATCGCCAGCGAAGCAAAAAACAAAAACCCGAAAAATACAAAAAACGGCAGTCTAAACCTACCTCGGGTAAGTTAATCAAAAATGTCGGGAAGGCAATTTTGCTTATAAAAACCTAATCTAATCCTAATATAGAAGACCCTAACTGTCAAGGTATTTCTCGACTTCGGGGTTTTCTCAATTGAATCTTACTGGAGAGACTCGCTTTGCTTAACAGTGAGAACTGGAGTATCGTGCCAGATACTACCACCCAAATACCACGTACAATGCGATATATAAACACAGTTTATAGTTTTAGACGCTTCTTATTACTAAAGATTATTCTATTCTAATCGTTCGCTCTCTCTAGACTACTAAAGACCATTGTTCTATTTATATTACATGATGATCGATCATGCAACGTGTAAGTTACATGAACCCGATCCTGATCCCGTGCTACTAAACACGTGTCAACCAAATCTACCATGTCATGAGCTAGACCCCCAGGACTTCGTCCCAAAGTCTTACCCTTGTAAAACAAATTACTCAACACAAAATATTAAGATACTAATTTCTGACATACATTAATTATTTTATCTACATTTAAATGTCCACATAATTTCGACCTCAATTATCACTTATTACAATCATTTTCTACCCAACATCATTCGCACGTTGATTCTTCCAAGTTTTCGTATATCAAGACGACTTCCGAACACCACATTCACCATTCCATCACATCCGATTATATGATCCAAATACAATCGTTTAAGGAATTCAATCTTTTTACTATTACATGACGTAACATGATTCCAATTTATTTTTCGATTCACAATCGTCGTAACATATACGTCTTGATCAATCGGCAATTTTTGCAACATAACTTCATAGAATCTATTCTATGCTCGTTCAATACCATCATACCATTCATAATCCGCTTCGATGGTCGTTGATCTGGGAATTCATTTCTCAATTCGACATTCTGCACCTTCTGACTATCATATCCAAGATCGTTTACTTCATCAGCAGATCTTTGATAATAATTGAACGCCTCATGCCCGTTCTTTTCAACTTCAATTCCATCTTGGTAACAACTACCATGATTATTCGTAGTGTCAGCATTACCCATATCAGCCAAATTTTGATAATTAACGAACATCTTATGTTCATCCTTTTCATCACAAGTTCTCTTTTCAACATCAACTCTATCTCGATCAAGATTACACATTTCATCAACGTGATTCATTTCATAGCAATGTCCAACAATAAATGCTTTGTCAGCATTATATGTTTCTTCCACGTGATTCATCTCAGCTGATTTACGATAACAATCGAATGCCTTATTTTCACCGCTTTTACTTCTCACGATTTTATTCATTACGTATTTATCTACAATGTTTTTATCAGGATCAGCCACGTTACTCTCATCGTTAGACGCCACGGGTTTGTACTCCATTTTCATTTCATTCACCCGATTCGATTTATCAAAATCCATACATCTAATATTCACTACATCAATATCAACGGTTTCATCAACATCATCGAACTCACGACCTTGTTCTTTTGGGTCTTCATCACACACAATTCGAGTATCAGGTGCGTATTCTCTTTTGGATTCTTTCGTATTAACGTTCTCCTTATTCATCACACTAACGATTCTATTCATTTTTCTCAAACAATTACCACCATCGTCATCATTCTTCATTGATTCACATCTATACTTGAATGCTTTGTACCACGGCGTTCCAAGAACCACATCGACAGGTAAGTCTTTCATTACATGAAATTTTTGAAGATACTTCACATCATTAACGACAACTTCAACGCCATGAATAAATCCAATGCAACCATCGTCCATATGACTATTGTTTCTCTTATTCAAATGTTTCCAGGTAAATCCCATTCTTTTTGCATACTTCACGCTTATTTTATTCACATTCGAACTAACTCTAATTGATGCTTCTGCAAATTTTCCATTAATTTTCACCATATTTCGTACCATTTCATCATTGTCCTTAAATTTTTCTTCTCTTCGTCTTATACTTCGTTCATCACACTTCTTTTCACCACCATCAACACGACGTACTTCCATCAACTTATTATTCAACCGTCATCCATGGACTTGATCTTTCATAGACGGACACAAACGAGCCAAGTGCCCTTTACGTCGACACACATAACACAAACGCGACATATGCTTTTTCCGTTTCCCTTGAGAAGTCTCCAAGCTTTTCATTACTTCTCGTACCACTGTTTCCACAATATTCTTCACCAACGTCACCAGGTAATTCTCGCTTTCCATTTCTTTTCAACTCCAATTTCGTTAAGCAACACCAATTTGCCACCAAGGCACCTGAATGAACCAATTACAACCGTACAACCTTCTTGGTTTAGCACTTAGCAAAATACAACAAACTTCAATAAGTTTTTGCGAGTAGACTTTTGTCTGCCCAGGTCCTTTATGTCAGGGTATTTCTCGACTACGGGGTTTTCTCAATAGATTCTTAATGGAGAGACTCGCTTTGCTTATCAGCGAAGACTGGAGTATCGTGCCAGATACTACCACCCAAATACCACGTACAATGCGATATGTAAACACACAGTTTATAGTTTTAGACGCTTCTTATTACTAAAGATTATTCTATTCTAATCGTTCGCTCTCTAGACTACTAAAGACCATTGTTCTATTTATCTTATGATCGATCATGCAACGCGTAAGTTACACGAACCCGATCCTGATCCCGTGCTACTAAACACGTGTCAACCAAATCTACCATGTCAATTAAGCTTAATTCTGGCCAAAATCTAAAATAAAGCCCTTGGGCGTTATTTCGGATTTATACGGTAATGATGCGTTCGTGATTTATTATGTGAGATTATAACTTAACAGTGGATGAGTTCGTGGGTTGATTTATAATTGTGCGTGGGTGGATTCATAGTTTCCATAATAGCTGAGATTTCGATTTTAGTAGTAAAAAAGTAACGATTTCGATCATGGGTAGATGGGTTGATGGGTACATGATTTCTATAACGAGTTTGTGATCTAATAGTGAGTGTGTTCATGATTTCAATAGTGTGTGAATTTATAATTCAGTGGAAAGTTTGTGATGTACGTTATAAGAGGGAAATTCATCAAAGATCGCTGCTCGGATCAAATCTGCCAAATCTGCCAAATTTGCCAAATTTGCCAAATCTGCCAAATCTAGTAGATATGACATATCGGTCAGGGGATATGTCACGCTGCAGGGGGGGGTTCTGTACTCTGATATAAAAATTTTTTTGTACCGCATGATAAATTTCATATGAATTTCAACGTTTTTCTTCCTTCAAGTGGAAATAA
>CAJVPZ010003288.1:0-11201 GCA_910592135.1 Racocetra fulgida | reverse complement strand
TCTTTATATGTATATTTAACTATTAAATAAAAGAGATAGAGGATAGACCTCTCTTTAAAAAAAAAAAAAAAAAAAAATTAACAGTATATCTAATCTCAAATTAGTAAATATAGATATTTTAAATCTATACAATTAGTAAATCAAAAAATTATTTAATATAAATTAGTACAAACTTTTAAAAAGAATTTTAGTTAGAATAATCAGTAATGATTATCACAGTATATAATTAGCCAATACCAATAAATCAAAAAAAGATTTTATTTTATTTATTTTAAGGTTAGAATGCAAAGCATTAAATATATGCAAAATTTAGCAAGAAATATTTTTATTAGAACATTGAAGGTAGTTTCATAGGCGAATTCTTGAGTTATTAGCATTTTTTAAAAAAATCCTTATTGTTGTTATACAAATTTATTTACACATTATACCTGATTCTGCAAATCTATTGGCTAATTATATACTGGTAATAATCATCACCACATAAGGGCTGATCAGACTCATTAAGTGTGACATAAAAATGTGATATATTGGAGGGTAATGCAGATCGGATGATCATAACAATCAATTGTAATCGTAATGTCTTCACCCAAACCTTTTTCCTGTTGTTTATGCTCTAAATCTTACTTGTCAAGAAAGTCCTTGTCAGCACACGAAGTAACAAAACACTCACACAACAAAATAGTACCTCATAGCCCTGGGTTTGAACTTCCTTCAAGCTGGTGTTTATGTCAGTTCCGTTCACTCTTCCTTGCAAATATAAAATCACATCTTCTTGCTCATCGGTCGGCCCAAGGTTTCAAGCAATTTACTATACATTGCCCTGAGAATCTTTTTTATTATGTATTTCATCAAGAGCTAAATTTTGAATATTAACCATCTTGGTGAAGATATAATTGTATGTATAAAGGAAGAGAGGGATATCAAAGAATTGGTTATATTTTCGCACACCCTGGTTGGGGAATAAAAAAAACAAAAGTGAGGACTGTAATAAAAGTAGCAACTGAAAAAAAAGACCTTGTGATGCAACAAATGGTTGAAACTAAATTCGGGTTTTCTTGGAAGGAATGAACTAATCAAGAAGAATATAACACTAAAACTTATACTTGGACTTATGGATTTTTGAAGTTCACTTTCGAAACATATAGACAAAATATAGTTGTAGTATCAAAATAAAAATGTTACTGTAAATAAATTTTTTTTTGTATATAAAGTTTTTGATATAAATAAAATTTTTATAACAAAAAATTTTCATTAGAATAATCTTAACTTGTGAATGTTCACTGATTGTGTAAATTTATTGCCAGATAAAACTTTATATGTAATATATAAGGTATGACTCCGTAAATATGTTCTTTCGAATCATTTTAACCACCTTTTAAACATCTTAGATCTGTTATTTGCGTATTGAAATACTACTGTATACTCAATTGTCTCTGTGTTTTTAAGATTACTACCCAAAACATATATTCTGTATGATCATTAAGCTTATAAATTGATAGAATTTAGTCAATATGCATTAATAAACCCACAATGATGATTTAACTTACTTTTTTCAAAAAAATTTATTGCTTTGAATAAAATCTTGAGTATGACATATACAGATTTTTATATGATTTTAATTACCACTCAACCAGATTGCCATTCAATAATATGATACAAATGTTCTAAGTTGAAACCCAACCATCTTGTTTTCGCTTGTATATTCTTGAATTGTTAATATTTATTTTGAATGAATAGCATGTGACGAGATTAATGATCTGTATTAAAATGGAAAATGATAAATTAGAACCTTTACATCTTTCTAAAACATACAAGGCTTATTCAATCTTGAACAGTAGGGACATACACTAGTACACCACTTCTCAAACCAAATGAATATCCACTATAATTGTGGTAATCTTATGAGTTATTTTCTGTTAAGCATATTATAATAACAGAGTATTAAATGCAACCATTTAATAAAAGCTTACCATTATTAGGTATGGGCATATAAATCATCTGGTATATAATTCACTCTAAGTCTATTTGAAGCTACACTAAAAATACTTCAATCCATTAGATTAAGGGTGCTATCAAGCATTTCCTTCAATGTGATCGGCTAGTAAATGAGATCGCGCACAAGTACTATAATTAATTGAGGTAATTCTTACAGAACTTTTGCATGCAGATCTTAAATTTTAGCTAATAAACTCTTATAAAAATGATGGTCTCGATCATCTTTTTTTTATTACAATAATGAGCTCACTTGACTGTCACAATTATGTTTTGTTAATTATGCTTGATAGCACCCTAAATAATTATTTAATTTTTTAAAAGAACTTATATGTATAATAAAGTTGATATTGGTATGTACATACTGTTATATTCAGAGATAAAAATCTTTAATGCATAAAGCTCAATGTTCATTCGCATTCAGTAATTATAAGTGTTGTATTTAGATTTTATTCTAAGTTTGTGCTATATACTGTTTTAAACATACCCTTGGGATTTTCTGTTTCAGCTATTTTCTGATAATAAATGAGCGCTCTATCTTTATTCTTTTCAACCTCTATTCCATTTAGTAGCAATAACCAATAAAATGTTCTATCGGAATCACCCATTCTGGCTGATTTTTGATAATATTTGAATGCTTCATATTCATTCTTCGAATTGTAATAATAGTGCAATTGTATATATTGTTGCCGACTTAGTCAAATATGAAAACCCAGTTTATTTTTAAAACTTTAAAATTTTTTTTGCAAAAGATGATGATGTTCTATTAATACGATAGTAAAGCTGTCGATTTTCATATGAGCACATGTTGTTTGCTACTGGTACTGAAGAATTACCACCACCCATCGTTGTACCTCCATAAAAAAGTTGAACATGGTTGTGATTTTTTTTTTCTACACCAGAACAGGAAAACCATCGTAAAAATAATTTTTTTACTTTAAGGAAACTCATAAATTTTGGAATATGACAGGCAAAAACATGCATATAGGGTGTAACATCATTGCGTTGATATAGTCTCTTTTGTAAAATTTTTCCATCAGGGGTTTTAATTGTTGGTCGACAAAAATTTTTAACCCATTGTCGTGCCATATATTCAAAATTGGCAATATCATCATCTGTTAAATCAACTCTATGCATTGTTTTGTATAAATAATAAAAATCATGCCAAAGTTCTTGTATATCTTTACCTCGTTGACCTGGAATAAATAAACTGATCGGAAATTTTTCTAAAATTACTAATTTGTCCGGTCCCATTAATGATGTCCAATGCTATTTTCCTTTTGGTGTTTCAGGTTCTTTAAATTTAAAAATTGTAATACTAATAGAATGAATAGTTAATTCTATTTGTTCACGAATTATTATTTTATTATTTTTTTTTTTTAATCGTTTATTGAATGTAGGTTCAATAGACAATTCTAAAAAAAAACATTCAAATAAAATATCGGTAATTCGAAGCATTATATATAATTCATCTGGTATACAATGCTGTTTTTCTAAAAATGGTAAGGGATTTAGATTTTTTTGTCCTAAAGTATTACATAAATTTTCATAGTCTAAATCCATATTCCAACGATCTGTATTTTTACAATTACAATATAAGCAAAAATAATTTGCTGTTGGTCCTTTAGTACCAAGAATTAAGGACATAAATTTCCAATCAGAACCGAACCAAAATTCAATTTTCCAATGATTATTGGTTGAATCAATGATTCCTTCTGTATTTAAAGTTAATAATTCATCAATTAAAAAATTAAAAGCTTGATTAAGTAATTCATATTGTTTCGTACCAGTATAAAGAAAAATGCAATGTTGATTTGACGGACTTAAAACTGCATCATGTTTATTTAATATGCAAGAAGTAAACATTACATGATTATGATATTTACCAACCTGTCGCCCATCCCCACTTAATTTGACGTGAATAACATCTCCTAGATGCAATATTGGTGAAATACTATATGCTAATTCGGGAATTAAAACAAGTAAAATGTTTTTAAGTGATCGATAAACACCATTTGGTGTTACAGAATCTATTTGAACAGTATGAACTGGGATTATATCGTTCATAATTTTTGTTATTTCTTGACGACGCTCTTCAACTTTATATGCACGTTCCATTTCAGGTATAATAGTTGCAAGCCGACGATACCCATCACGGGAAATTAAAAGCTTATCGTATGCACAGACAATCGAATCTAAAAGTTGATAAGATTCAGATTTCTTAGAATTTAAATTTTGAAAATTAACATGTAATCCATTTACATTTAATTTTATAGATTTTAATTCAGTATTATAAAAATTATGTAATTGAATTGTAGATTCAATTTCACCACGAAGATTGCAAGCCAAGGCTTTAAGCCGTTTGTTTTTCTGTGATTCCAATTTAAGTAAATGAAATGAAGATTTTCTTTTAATTTGATCTTGATTCTGATTATTATGAATTCGCCTTTCTTTTAAACATTCAAGATCAAACCCAAAAAGAATAATACCAGAAAATGTGGATTTATTATTGTTATATAATTTCTGGTTTATTATAAATATTAATAAGTATATACAGTATATTACATATTAAATCAATTTTTAAGCTAATTTAATACCAGCCTGAAAGAATAAAGTTGCAACATTACTTGTGGATTTATTACTTGATACTGAATTCTTTTTTTCATCTTGACTATCCCATGTTATTGTGTAGATTATTTCACCACCAGAATCATACCGAGTTTCAGCAACAATTTCTACACCACGAATATTAACACCAACTGAATAACCGTTAGGAATTAGATAACAGCTTCTTTGAGTTTGTTTAATATTTGAAAGATAATATCCAAGCCGAAAGATTTTATAAAGGTTTTTTTTTTTTGTTTTATTTCCTTCAAGTCTAGTTACAAGAATGTTCGGATAATTGTCAACAATCTCCAAAGTATTGGTTTGTAAACCATTCTTTTGTTGCTTAATTTCTTGAAAAGGTTGACGAATTAAAGTGCAAACTTGGGAAATATGAAGTGGAGAACCTTGTGTTAGTAAGTTTTTAGGACTAGGTGGCATTTTATTTATTTCACTAAAAATTCAAGGTAAACAGGAAAGTTTTTTTTTATTAAAAAAAAACAAAATTTTAAAAAAAAAAATAAAATAAAATAACAATAATATACTATGTTGGTTGAACCTCTACTTAATCTCAATTTAAACAAACACCAGCTTATTTCTCATCTCCAACTTATCCTCAACTCATCCCCAACTCATCTCCAACTCATCTTCAACTCATCTTCCAACTATCTTGATTGGTTAGAAAAGACGAATATTCTTGAAAGATCTTTAAATTTTGTTTTTCGAAAACATCACACTGACTAGTCACAACGAATATGATTGGCAGTATTTGTTGTACAAAATTCAGAAGATCTTCACATGTGATTCGCAAACATCACCAAATGAGTCCGATCAGCCCATATGAAATTGCTAAATCCATTTTCTTATTATACTTTGGTAATAATGATAGGTTTTAATTATCCTTTTAATCGAAAATTTTATTATAGTTGCTTAGTTTGTAAATTCATTTCTTTCATTAACTTATAATGTTTTTTCTTTATAAATGTCATGACTGACTTGATTGACTTCTTTGGGAAGCTTTTAATTTATTATACTTTTACGATTTTACTTTTGTTGATCAATAATCTATACAATAAGATAATTTAATTCTGAATTCGTATGCTATAACGTTTTTGATTGTTCATATTTTAGAAGGGATCTAAGTGAAACACTCGAATTAGGATAGATTAGTGGAGCAACCAAAATTCAGCCGATCGACCAAATTTAGGGTCGGAATGGGTCCGGAGTTAGGCCGGCACTAAGCAATAATACAAGCTGAAAATTATCATCCGAACAGCTTTACTTAGTACTCGGGCTACCATTTCATTAGTAAAATTTTGTGAGATTTTGTGAGAAATTTATCAACTCCGGCATATTCCGTCCCTAAATTTTGGTCGATCTGCTGAATTTGGTTGCTCTACTAATCTATCCATCCATCGAATTACGAAAAATGTGAAGTGTGAACCTTTTTGAGATCGATGATGTCATCTTTTCATCATTTAGCTTTAATAATATCAGTGCACAAAATTTCCGGTTGATGTAATGTGATTTTTTCCGAAAGTGTTTTTCCTAATCAAAACTTTAAAACCATAATCGCAAGTCATTATTATGAATAACGGAAATTTTTCGTTTGTTGAAAAATCGAGGCGGAAACATATTTGCGAAAATCTACAGTTAGTGTTGTGACTATATTTAATTAAGTGATATATGAATCATGATCTATAATAAATTTACTATAATCAGATCGGTTTGAGTTGTTTTTGGTTATTTTAGCTAATTTGTTCGGAGCACTACTCATAAAAGCGATTTAATAAGCAATTTTAAATTACTAGCAAATAATCACTTTTAATCTTAGCAATCGCCCGATATCATGTATATTATTTGTTCAAATTCAATTTAATCTCATTATTCAATTTAACTAATCACAAAATTTAAGATTTCAGTCCATATGAATTGTCTTATGTCGACGGAAATCTCCGGCATTTTACTATACTGTAGGTTTTGTGCTCTGCATAATATAACATGTTGACCCTATAAGAAATCACACACGAAATTGCACATAAATACACAGGACAGTGCACTGAACAGCACATATAACGCACGCAAAAAAGCGCGGAATCCGTACTTGTACGTGTAGTAACGTATTTTTAAATATTTTAAATGCATTCCGTGTAATTTTCCTTACAATTACGTATGGCTACGTGTTTTACAGCTGTTTTCATAAATTATGGGACGCTTGATAAAAAAATTAGTCGAATGTTTTCGGTATATATTTGTTATATACGTAGGTACGTATATATAATACTTGTTAGAATGGCACATTCAACATTAGTAAACCTCTGTTGAATATTTGCCAACAAGTTTGGCATATTTGGTTTGTACGAAATTTTATAGAAAAGACTGTTCTTGTCAACTAATAAATATTAACAAGAAATATAAAGAAGACTCCAGATATAAATTTATAATTAACATGATGCACAGATAGATATTATAATACTAATAAAAATATTAATATATTTTAATTTTTATCAAAAATATGTTGAAAAGTTTTTTAATATACAGTATCTATATCTTTGAATATGTTTGAGAAACATGACCTCTAAAATGTCTTCTAACACATGAATGTTTAGTAAATTTCAGCTGATAAGCTTTCTTCAATCAGAGATGTCTTAAAATATTTATACGTATTAGTCATTCGATCTTAAATTACTTATACGTATACATATATCAATTGATTAATTCTATTATGCTGAAATCAACAACTTACCCGAAGTGACCGAAAAATTATTCGGCTAGTTTTTTGTCAGATGTCCAAGAATTTATGTAAACAGCTATAATAATAAAAAAAAAAGAGAAGAAAATTGACACTTTGTAAATATGAAACAACTGTAATCAAATTCAGATAATAGTGTACTGTAACAACCAATCAGAAGATAACCAATTTAGACTGGCGAATTAAATTCAAGCATGTGTCTTTGTTCGTACAAAAAATTTTTTACAATACTGTACCTCGTAAATTTGAGATTTCGGTGGCAATATTGTAACACGAGTCTTTCACAAAATTTATATTACGCCGCAATGATATTACACAGCTTGAATTATTTTTTTGCATTTGAATCACTCGGGCTTGTAACTAAATTTGAACGAATAGCAATAGATAGATGGCTCAGTCAAAATCGGCGGCGTATGACTATTACTATGAATATCTTTTTAAGCTTTTATTAATTGGAGATTCATGTTAGCATCTTTATAGTTTTTCATTTGTTTACGGCATTTAATGTAAGCGCTATCGGAAATTGAATTCCGTAAGATTAAAACTCTAAAGCGCATAAAGCATTACTCACAAGTCTTCATGGTTTATTTTGCATAACTCATGTAATCAAATGCTTTACTTTGATTTTTAATAGGTGTTGGCAAATCAAGTTTATTGCTTCGTTTCACAGATGACTCTTTTACAAGCTCCTTTATCCATACCGTTGGAATCGACATTAAAAGTAGGATAATTAAACTGGATGGGAAAAGAATCAGGCTTCAGATATTCGATACCTCAGGCCAGGAACGTTTTCGTACTATAACTACAAGTAAATATCTAGCTTATTTAATTATTTTTGCTAAGCGATCTTTATAATTGTTTCTCTTGTACTAATGTTTTCATACTTTTATAAATAATCTATCTTAAAGAATATTATCGTGGTGTAATGGGTATTCTGTTAGTATATGATGTTACCAACAAAAGGTCTTTCAACAGTATCCTTTTTTTTAATGCTATACTTTAAAAAATTTTTTACTATATATATACATGTTTCATTATTATTTTAGATTATTATTATTTCATGATTATTATTATTATTAATTTTATAATTAATTAGACATAAGAACCTGGTTTTCAAATATAGACAAGTATGCCAGTGAAGAAGGCGATAAGATTCTTATTGGGAATAATTGTGATAAAGTTGAAAAACGGGTAAAGATTTTTTAATTTAAAGAGATATTTCAAAAAATTCGACTTATGATTGATTATATTATCTTTAGGTAATTACTAAAGAACAGGGTCAGGCACTTGCAGATAAATTTAAAATCAAGTTTCTAGAAACAAGTGCCATGGCTAACATAAACGTTGAAGAGGCATTCTTTTCATTGGCCAGGTTTGCCAGTTATATTACAAATTAATTACTGTATGTCATTAATCACGTATTTTTAACTTTACATTCAATCTTAGAGATATTAAAAAGAGGTTAATATATTCGCACACATATAAGGTAAATATGTTTACATTTAAATTAAAAATTTTTTATAAAACCTGACTAAATCTAAATTTTTATTATAATATACCATATAGCAACAAAAAACAATGCCAGAGAAAGTAAATCTAAATACCAAACCCACTTTTGGAAAAAGTATCGACATCAAAGAATCATTTTTTACTTTGGCTAGGTTTGTGAATAAACTGTCACTATTTCAAGTATAAAATTTTGATAAACCAAAATTGCGTATTCATTTTGTTTATTGTAGGAATGTTAAGGGAAAGCTTATTGGTGCATATCAAGTTGGTGAATCGCCCAAGAAAAGTGCTAATGAAATATTCTCTGATGGCGTTCGTTACGAGAAGGGAGATGAATTTAGAAAGGATGAACATAAGGCATATCTTTGTTATAAAGAATCATCTAGGATGGGTTATGTTGATGGAACATATAATCTTGGACGCTGTTATTTAAATGGGATTGGAGTAAAAAGGAACAACAATGAAGCATTTAATTGTTATAAAAAATCAGCCGAAATGGGTCACGTTATAGGGACATTGTGTCTTGGCTATTGTTATCAATATGAAATTGGAGTTAAAAAAGACGACAAAAAAGCTTTCGTTTATTATGAAAAATCTGCTAAAGTGGGAAACGCTGATGGAACATATAATCTTGGTGATTGTTATCTGAATGAAATTGGTGTCCAAAAGGATGAATATAAAGCATTTACTTATTATCAAAAATCTGCAGATATGAAAAATGCTGATGGAATGTTTCAAGTTGGGCAATGTTATATGAATGGAATTGGTGTTGAAAAAGATGTACACAAAGCATTCACGTATTATCAAAAATCTACCGAAATAGGAAGCGCAGTGGGGATATGTAAGCTTGGTGATTGTTATCGAAATGGAATCGGAGTTGAAAAAAATGAACATAAAGCATTCACTTATTATCATAAAGCAACTGAAATGGGCGATTCAAAAGGAATGCATAATTTAGGTGATTGTTATAATAACGGAATTGGAGTTGAGAAAGATTATCATAAGGCATTCATTTATTACCAAAAATCAGCTGATATGGGAAATGCTGATGGAATGTATCAAGTTGGTCAATGTTATCTAGATGGAATTGGAGTCAATAAGGATGAACATAGGGCATTTAATTATTATGAAAATTCCGCTAGTTTGGGTAATGTTAGTGGGATGTTTACACTTAGCTATTGTTATCGAAATGGGGTTGGTGTTGAAAAGGATGAGTCTAAGGCCGATTATTGGTATAAAATGTAAGTAATTTACGATTGATTGGTTGATTGATTGATTATTGCTAATAGTGCTTAAAACAATTTAGGGGAGAAGCTCCATTATCAGGTATTTTTGTAGTTTTGTTAATATATTTTTATTTACATAAAATGGGTCTAACTAAAATTTTTAGGCATGAATAAACAGATACATGAAAATTCTAATATTGGTGACAATTTAAAAAGGATATTAACTGAAAATAATTATTCATTGTTATGGATTCCTTACAATGAGTTTAAGAATATTAAAGAAATAGGACAAGGTGCATCTGCAACAGTATTTTATGCTAAATGGCAAGATCAAAATAATGCAACAAGAGAAGTTGCTCTTAAATTACTTCATGGGTCAAAAAGTCGTCATGAAGAATTTGCAAAAGAGGTGATTTTTTAAATTTTAAGGATTTATTTTATATAAATTGTCTAAATATTTTTTTTTCTTTGGAATGATAAGCTCAAGGCATTTTGTGATATAAGCAATGAAAATCCCACATTCTTAAAATGTTACGGAATATCAAAAGATTATATCTCTGAAGATTATATTCTTGTTATGGAATATGCCTCAAAGGGTTCTTTGCGTCAAAATCTACCCATTATATCACAAATGAAATGGAAAGACAAATTAAATATATTGCTTAATATTGCACTTGATCTTCAAGCGATTCACTCCCAGGATCTTATTCATCGGGATTTACACAGCGGTAATATATTACAAAATAGCATAAATAGTGCATATATTGCAGATTTAGGACTTTCAATTTCAGTCAATATAGCTTTAATGATAGAGTTAGATAGCGTTTATGGAGTTTTACCATACATGGCACCAGAAGTTTTTATTGGAGAACCGTATACTAAAGCATCTGATATTTATTCATTTGGTATAATTATGTGGGAAATTTCAACAGGAAAACCACCTTTCTATGATCGAAAAGAACATGATTCTCGTCTTGTACAAGACATATGCGATGGTCTTCGTCCAAGTTTTGCAAAATAAATACCCCAACTTTATTTTACTTTGGCAAGCCAATGCATGAATGCAACTCCTTCTGAACGTCCTTCTGCAAATAGAATTCAAAAACTTTTAGACGATT
>CAJVPZ010003287.1:0-11203 GCA_910592135.1 Racocetra fulgida | reverse complement strand
GATTATAGTTATACAAAAACATAGGTTTTATTTACATTTTAAGTTTGTGATCCACCTTATTTGTAAATTAAAATCAGTAAGACACAGACCATTTGTTTGTTACGCGCGTACGTACGTGCTAATCGCCATTGATCATTAAGACAACTTGTTAACATTGTAAACTGATGAAACAATAAATAACCGCCACACAAACTGTAATTAGTACTATAGAACTTATTTCTACTTCTTAAATAATACCAGAAACATGGTAATACTTTAATACTATAACTGTCACTCTGCATAAATTATTATATAGCCTATTTTGCAGCAACTTTTAATATGGCAAAAAAAGTGCTACGTTAAGTGATCGAGATCTTGTGTGCAGTATCATTTCTCCAATGATATTAATTATTATACCACCAGACTTTAAATTTTTAATTCTTAATTTTGTTTTCAATTTTTCTTTGTGATCATTAATCCTAGCCTAAAATCTTTTACATTCACTCAGACCAATTATTACGTACTAAATACAATTTTGTATAATTACGTGATTACTTCGTCGTGAAATTGATATTTTACTAGAGATGTGCAAAATGCGCCTGTTGTGTATGATGTACATGGTGCACATGATTGCCCATGACAAAATCCATCTCTAGAAGTCTGACTCGATAAATAGTATATTCGAATATTCATTGAATATTTGGCATACCGAAAATGTGTACCGCAGACAAAATTCTTAAATTCTTTAAGGTTAGGTCAGAGTTAGGGTTAAGATCTATAGAGGAATTGTTTATATACTAAAATTGTCTAACGAAAACTTTTGTTAGAGCTCGAAAGGTGGTTACTTATGTTGATTTTTGAGCTATGAGCGATTTTGGCTGAATCTTCCTGATCGTGTTACGTTACACCTAATCTTGAAATCTGATTCGGAGGGCTGCGCCGCCAATTTCGTACACATTTTCAGTATGCGAATACTGTATTTGAATATGTAATCGTTTCACTAAATGAATATTCGAATATAAAAATTATTCACCAAATAATTCAATAGATATTCAATGAATATATAATATTTGATTGATCAATTAAAATACAAAATAAAATATATATATTATATATAGTTTTGTATTTTGATTAATTAATAATACTAAACCTAAATAAATAAAATAAAATTTATTAGCTAAAAACAAATATAGTTTAATTATTGTTCATTTTAATTTTGTTTATAAATATAAAAATCATTTATTAATTTATATGTTTAAAATTAAAACTTAATATTATAATACTATATTATTTTAATTTATTTATTTTATAATTATTAATGTTCAATGAATATTTAATGAATATTCAAATGTTTATGTAAATTTTCGAATGAGTATTCAAATACTAAAAAGATTAAACAAATAAATGTTCGAATACTTATTTTTTGACTGAATAAAATCTATATCCGTTTTACTAACCTACTTTTGAATAGCGATTATTATCACAATTGTCATTATATGTAGTATGTTCATGCATGCAAGGTATGATGCCGCGATTGCCCATCTCTAGGTTTTACAAGTGTTGAACATGGTACTATTAGAACATGTAACCCGCATTCGTACTCAACATTACGTTTTAATACACCGCGTTTGGCCCTACTTGAATAAATATGCTGTAATATAGACTACAATTTAATGTAATTTATGAATAATTCGTATCTATGTATAAGCAGATGTGCCTGCAGAGAGCCGAAGTTCTGTATAATATTCTATATAAATACTTAAAAATCATTAGTAAAAAAATTTTTGAGTACCCATCCTATTTATAGTGATGTGAAAAACCCGACTCGACTTAAAAGTCGAGTCTTTGTTAAAGTTCGATCCCAAGTCAGACTTGAAACATCGAATCGCATATGCACATGCATCGAAGATACTTCAGATGCATCTAATCTCTGCCTTAACACTATTGATAAATTTGTAATTAAGCGTTGCAAAATAAAACTAATCTTTTTTTTATTTTTTCGTTAACGATATTAGTTTTAGCTCGTGGGTTAGTACTACATTTGCAAGCTATCTGGTTATATATGAATCAAAAAATTTCTAGTTATGTACATAGCTTTCGATTATCTGCTTTAAAATTTTACTTAACAGTCAGTCGAGATGTCACGCAGATCATTTTATAATAGTAGGTCAAATGATTGACGCACCCAAATTTTATAAGTAAAATTTTGCTTAAATTTGCTTTCTATGCTTATTTGACAATAAAAAAGCTGTCGGTGTAATTTCTAGGCATCAATTTCACAAATTCTCTAGCATTTGAAGGTTCTTTCTGTGAAATTTCAAGGGTGGTTAAAAATAAAATCCAAAAGAATCATGACCACGAAGTTGGGCAATTTTTTGACGGTAGTTATAAAAGTAGATTACAAGTTATATATTCTCAACAATTTTAAATAAGCCTTGCTAAAATTTATATACAGTATATATTTTTTAATTATAAATTCTGACCAAAAATTCTAATTCAATTCTAAAAAAAAGCAAAAAAATATTTTAAAAAATTTAAAATTTTATATAAAATAAATTTAAATTTCAGCATTAGCTAATAATATTTTTAATCAGATGTGATTTTTCAAGTACAAATATTATACAAAATTTTGATAAAAAATAGAATAATAATATCTCAAATCGTAATACAGGCAAATTTGTCTGCATGCTTTTTTTAAACTTTAGTTTTTTTAATAAAATTTTAACTAAAATCGTTAACTTAAACTTTAACATTAACAAATTCTATTATTTATAGAAAGTGAAAATTTTTGGAAATTCGAAAGCACCTCATTCTATTAAACAAGTTTTAACTCTATTGAATACATTTAAATAATAGCCCAAATACCAGATGCTCACAATTATTGCTACAGCGATCCATGAGACAATGAATGGCACAAAGGATTTGTAACTAAGTGGTTCGTATTTACTTGGTGGAATTGGGAACATCGGTGCTACCGCAATAAGAACTGTACATAACAAATAAAACCAAATTAAAATTTCAGGTACTTGAAAATGGTTGAATTGACCTCCCTTGTCCCTTTTTTTCAAAACCTAATTTTGAAATTAGCAAATAATTAAGGTAACTGATTAAATGATTTAAAGTCAAACATTCAATTTAACATACCAATAGGCAAACTGCACTAAAACCATAAAACAGCATAGCTAAATACTGCGACATACATGAAAAAAAATTAAAAAAGTTGTTGCTTATTGGGAAGAAAAGGATTAAAAATGCACAATAACCAAATTGAAAGAGCAAAGCATAAAATGGGGTATCCCATTTTTTATTTGATAGCCTTTCTGATATAAATCCATTTTTAGCAGCATATACTATAGCTCGAGCACCCCTATTTAAAAAAGAAAGTAAATAAAAAAACTCAGTAAAATATTAATTGTAACTGTAAATTTCAATAATCTTACATAAAAACAATTGAATCCACACATCCAAAAGCGGAAAGTGAGATAAGTATTGAAATAATTCTTCTTCCAGGCTCACCCCATAATGTATGTCCAAAATTAAGTGCAATAACATCAAAAGAGTTGATGGCATCATGAGGTGGGACAACTGTTATGAAGGCTGCGTTCATCAAAAAATCTACAATAAAAATGATTGCAACATAAATACTTTTGAAGTATCATAAATAAAATAAATTTTAAAAAAATATATGTATAACTTGCAAAGCATAAAAGTAACGATCACACTAGAAATGATTGGAACTTTTAGTTTTTCTTCTGGAGAATTTAAGTCTTCAGTTAAATCTAAAAAGGTAATTAACAATCAGATTTAACTTCATTTTAAATATTAATGATTTAATAAATCGTCTTACAATTTAAATTATTCCACCCTTTGGACATGTACAATAATTAAACATCTAATTAATAACAGTTTTTGATAAATTAGAAATTACTGTATTCCGCCGAAAAATGAACATTCCTTTTTTGCACACTTCTGGCCAAGATTTTTATAAAGAAAGTAGGCAAAATTGGCAAGAGATGTTTAGTTTGGGACTGCTTATTTTAGGAGGAATACAGTAAATGTCAAGAATTTTATTAACACACCTTCGTATGAAAATAGAACCTATGTGTTTTCGAGTTTCATGTAAGTTTTTAAAAAAAGAATTGGAAGATATATTTTGTACATACCATTATTATAGCATCGCCGAAATTACCAATATACTCTGTAATAGACAGCTCGTATGCTTCGTCTGATGGTGTATTATTAAATGTCCATAGATCACCGGCATTGTTTCGTGACCATATTAAGCCATATATTGAAATGAAAAGTAGAGCAATGCATTTAAATAAGGCAAACCCCATATTTATTCGGATTGCTACTCGATTGGAGCATATTTGGTATACAGTGATAATTAGTAAAAAAGTGACAGATAAAAGCCGCGATGGTCTAATGTATAAATGCGAAATAATGCATAAAAACAAAATAGGGTTAAACTAAACGACATGTGTAATTCAGAACTGAAAAAATCTAACCTACAGAGAATCTACATATGCATCTCCATTTTCATAATTTCCTTTAAAAGTATAGAGGAAGTATTTAGCAGACGCATTGGAAACTGCTATAATTTGCCCGGGAAGGATTACACTTTTAAGAATTTGGATTATTATTAGGTGATTGTTATATAATTTTAAAATTATAGATTTGATTAAAGTCACATCAAAATTTATAATCCTGACAGCTCATTATCTATAAGCGTTGCATTGAAGTAGAATATGTAAAATGAGCTTTAGTTACTAAGCTATCTGAATTATAAATTTCTGGATTTTACAGTATATTGACTGATACACATAATCCGACAGAAGTCACCCAAAAGTTTCCGACAATTCAAAGAAATCGGTATTCAGGACACTAAATACCTTGATTTCGAATTTATAAGTGTATATAGGTTTGATCATTGTTACGTACATGTACTCCAAATTGGAATCGCCCTGATTTAGAATCGAGATAGTTCTGGATGAAAATTATGTCTTAAATTATAATAAATTTTTATATCTGATATTAAATTCTATAAATTTTACGTACGTCGTATATACGTGAGTAAATTTCGATCAGTTAGATTTTTTTTCATGTGATACATAAAGTACCAGCATTACAAAAGCCCAGCCAGTATTAATTTACAGAAGTTTGGCTAACATTAATTTTGTCGTCTCATCATCAGTTTTATGATTAAGTCGATTATATGAAATCTAGTTTAAAAAACTTAATCAAAATTACGCAAAATTATTGTAATTATTGCAAAAATTCCCATCTAGGGCAGCCCGATTCTGAATCTGGACGATTCTAACCCGATTCTAATCTGAGTACATGCAAGTATATAAAATTAATGGAATGAATGATAACTACCCACTAGTGATACCAGACGAAATTGGCGAACCAAGATAATGATTTCATTAGAGTTTGTCATTCATCAATTGCGTCAGGCATCATTTATGCCAATCTATACTGCTTAAGACCACAATGCTAATAAACGAATTGTCGGAATTGAGAATTGCTTTGACAAATGATTTTAAACTTTTGGAATTTCGGTTTGAGCTTTTAAGATTGAGATTGAGAATATCGGAATTTTCGAATGGTTGCCGTTAAGCAATTCATTTGCATGTGTACATACGTTGTCAAAAAAAAACTGAATATATATCCAACTCTATTCTTGTTAACATTATCCTTTTTATCAAACGCCTCTTCGAGATATTTTTGCTCACCCGATCCATCGGGACATCTGGCTCCTAACTATAAGATTGAAACAAAAACAAAATAATTTAATAATATACGTGATAATAGTGGTAATAACCAGTGTTGGACTATGATGTCATACGAATGACATGACTTATATGATTTTTCATGTAACAATCTCATATGAAGCGTCATATATTAATACGTAATATGACATGATTTTCTATCATATGACATGTGATTTTTATGATTCTATATCTCAGAATCAGATGAATTATCACATGACATTATGATATTGTCATCGTCCAACACTGGTAATAAACAGCAGCAAAAGTGGAATTAAAAAAAATGGTATAGTTAATGACCTCAACATAAATCATGGAGCCAAATAAGCTTATAAACGCACCAGCAATCCAAAACATTAAGGCGGATCCAGGCGATAGTGCTAGCCTCCATACACTGCTGGGAATTATAAAAATCCCTTAAAAAAATATAAAAGAATTATGAGCTTCATCACTTAAGATTAATATAAATAAATTTTGCGAAAAATACCAGCTCCGATTATATGATTGATGTTGTATCCAAATCCTGAAGTTGCCCGGATTATTTTCTTGTCCACCTCGACTTCAGGAATATCAGGTCCTACTTTATCGTTATTTTGGTTGCTATCACCCATAATTAAATACTTATACACTCAGCCTTTTAAAAATTGATCTTTTATGGAGACCTACTATAATAAACTTTGTTTTTTAAAAGAAAATTATCTATAGTTCGGATAGAAATATAGCATATTATTCTATACTATATCTGAAATCTTTTATTATATAATCTATGCGAATATTTTATAAGTGAATTTGTCCAAAAAAACCAATGTTAAAATTAATTCGAATTGACAAGGATTATTAAACCTTGTTCATTTTCACAAAGAAATAAATCACTGCGGTTGGTCCATTATACAGTACAAAAGTATTATATTAGTTGAGCCCGAGTGAAGGCGTGCATTTAGGGGCCTTTAGGGTTGCATTTAAAGGAATCTGATTGTATTACACAATATTTACCAAAACGAGAATAAGATTTTGCCTTATTTAATTTTAAAATTGAATCACTTCAGAATGTTAACGTTAAGCTTTCCTGACGAAGCGTACGACTTGGTCGAGCAAGAAAGTTACTTTTTCTTTCAATGTTACTTCTCTTATTTTAATCTTTGCTAATCTTTTAACTTTCCAAGTTTCTGCACAGCGTTCCAAGTTTCAGGTTCAACAATAAAAGCTTGCCCTAATATTGTAGTTCATAACAAACGATCAGCATTAATTCGAACTTCAATATCCGCCGTAACACAAAAACCTTAATACGTAATTAACGTTATAATAAGCAAAGCAAGTCAGCACTCTCTATTCCGAACCGTCCATTCCTATATATAAAAATATCAAAAGTTTATTCACTATGTTGCTAACCCGAACTTTATAATAAAATTTGCAAATGTTCTGAAGCCTTGCGTTCGGTATTTACAGAGATTTATATCAAGGTTCGGATTTGGGAGAGTTGACTGTACTCCCAATAAAATATATGTTGTGCCTGAAGTTGTCTGAGGTTGCAACTTTAGGCGGCTGAAGTTTACTTGAATGAAATTAGTCATCTTGCACATTAGTTAGCAATTTTAGGCAAGTGTAACTTCAGGTGACTAAAGTTGCAACATTAATCGACAATTAAATTTCGTGGCTGGCACCCTTATTATAATCGGAAGATAAACAGAAAATTACGTTCTTTCGTGAGAATACAGAAATCAAATTAACGTGGTACAAAATTAGGATGCATTTTTTTTTTTTAATGCTTTCAATTATACGTATGCTAAATGACGATTAGATAGGTCATGCCAACTTTGAACCAAAAATGCCTATTTTTGGCCAAATTCGAAATGTTATTGAATTTTTCTTAATTTTCCTTCTTTAGAATCCTCTGATCTATTTCCGAATTGCTCGGAGTCCTGTTATTGATATTCTTGTTTGTATGCACAGTAGAATAGATAAACATTAAAATAAGTAATGTAGCAATGTCGTACGAAAGTTGATATAAACTGATTGACTCATTTCAACATTTAAATTAATCTTTATTTTTTCGAACATGCACGGGAGTTGGATTAATAACAAAATCAAAGAAAAACAAATTACTGAATATAAATTTGATGACTTTAAAAAGTTTAAAAAGATTGGTAGTGGGGCTTATAGCAGTGTTTTTAAGGCAATAATTAGTAATGAAAATACCGAGGAAATATATGCATTAAAAGTTTTTGAGAATAGCACACTTATTAGCAAAGAAATTGAGAATGAAGTAAGCAATATTATATAAGATTTTCAAATACTAGATCTTCACAAGTCACATACTAATATCTACAATATACAGCTAGAGAATTTGCTTTCTGTGGAATGTCATCAGAATATAATTAAATTTTATGGCGTTACTAAATACGAAGGTAACCATTATCTGTTTCCATGAATTATTAAAAAAATTTTTTACTTGATAATTTTCATTATGTAAAATAGATCGTATGGATGAAGATAACGTCAAATATGCATTTGTACTTGAGCATGCGGATGGTGGCACTTTACGCGATTATTTAAACAAGAATACATCTAACATTGAATGGGAATTAAAAATTCAATTTGCAATTCAACTCGTGGGTAAGTTACAAACTGTCAAACATCTTTAAAAATATAAAATGAATGAACTAACTCAAATAGTATCATTGACTTTAAATTTCGAATATTAAAAGACGCTGTTAAATGGTTGCATGTTTCTAATGTTGTTCACGGTGATCTGGTAAATAAGACTCCTTTAATTCACATAATCATTATATAGTTTTGAATACTAATAAGATTGTTTTTATTCTCATATTACAATTTAAGCATTCTAATAATATACTTGTTCACCAAGAATCGTTAAAATTGGCTGATTTTGGATTATCACAGCGTATTGATGAATCAACTAACTCTCAAACTACAAATAAAATTTTTGGAATAGTCCCATATATCGATCCTGAGTGTTTTTTGCTAAAGGAAGGTCAAGATGGAAAGTCTCGTAGACGGAAAATAAATAAGAAATCAGACGTTTATAGTGTTGGAGTTCTCTTATGGGAAATATCAAGTGAAAGACAACCTTTTAAAAATTATGAACCGGCAACTCTCCCAGCAAAAATATTAAGCGGTCTGAGAGAAGAACCAATTCATGGTGTACCAGAAAGATATATTTCCATTTATGAAAGTAGGTTTATAATTTAAACATTTACAGCCTTATATTATATGTCCTCATTCAAATTCTCTTTTAATTTAGAATGTTGGCAGAGTAAGCAAAGTGATCGACCATCTATTAATGAAGTATATATTGGATTAAACAATATTAATGCTTCTTATCAAGATATTCTATTTACCAAACTTGATACATTGGAATTTAGAAAATACATTGAAACTATTTTTAATGTATCTTCAGAAATTTCAGAACCCATAAAATTTAATGATAATAATGATAATGAACAAGACCCCAAGATTATCTTTTTAGATAAACTTTATCTAACTTTTTATGATAAATTTAACAAAGGACTATCGGTTCCTAGTACGATTAAAAATTACATATCTGAGAATGGCGAAACTGAGGATAATATTTTAAAATGGTTATATCTTAACAAAAATGAGCCAAAATATATTTGCCTTCGTGGGATATTTTATATGTGGGGTATTGGTACAAAAGAAGGAAAAGAAAGTTCTATGAATGTTCTTAGTCTATTCCTTGATGCAGCGAATAGAAACGATGTCGTTGCTCAATACTTTGCTGGAAGATGTTACGAAGTTGGCTGGGACGCCAAGAAAAATATGAGAGAGGCAATTAAATGGTATCACAAAGCAACTAAAAATGGATGTGCTGCAGCAGAACGAATTCTTGGAGATTATTGTTATAAATGTCAAGAATATTCCAAAGCATTTACATTACTTCAAAGCGCAGTTGGTAAGGGAAACATAATGGCAATGCACAACTTGGGATTATGCTACAAATTTGGCCATGGGGTAAAAATCGACACTTCACAAGGATTTACATTACTTAAACAAGCTGCTGATAAAGGAGTACCAAATTCATCATACGAACTTGCCCGATGTTACGAATTTGGCAAAGGAACAGTAGAAAACTTCAGTGAAGCACTTAATTGGTATCAAAAAGCTACAGATGATGGTAAGAATTGCCATGACGAACGAGAACGTGTCATGGTTAAAATCAGGATGGAGCAATCCAGGGTATACCTTGCATCTGAAAGGAGGTCTATCCGAAACTAGTTTCGGTAAGTCTTAATCTGATTTTTTTCTAGAAAAAAAAAAACGAAACTACGAAACCATAATTTGAAACTTCTAAAATTTATAGTATATATATTGTATTTTTATTTTAACGCTCACAGGAGGTGAAATATGATAATTAAAAACATATAGTGATGCTTTTCATCTCTGGCAAATGCTAACTAACGTTCTTTGATTTTTACATATTGTTGGCATAAATACGTATCAAATCTAATAAACCTATTAAATATATAATATTATTAACATTTATCCAATAGTCTACTAACAATCCAACGTACATTATTGAAATGTTGCACTACGCTAGAGCTAAAAGAGCATATTGGATCTTTGCTATTTTAGAAAAAAAATCCATAGCAAAGACCCCAATACGTAGTACTGTACGGAACGCAATTTAGGCAGATATGTAAAAATTATGATGGTACGTAGTAGTGATGCAGGTATTTTATGTCACGGCACGTCGCAACATGCGAATGCACCGTATTATTATGATCATACTGTAACTTTATGCGGCGGCTTAACTTAGTTTTTTATACGCATGTTGTAACTCGTGATATGCTTACTTGTGATATGCTATCTCTTAAACTGTTTGAAAATGCAGGGCAAATTTGCCCTGAATTTAACTATAAAAATACTATTGATCTATTTTTTAAAAAAATTAATATATTTAATTGAATTTTTTTTTTAAAAAAATTAAAAAATAAGAATTATATTTTTGTAAAATTTATATTAAATTATAAAATAAAAAATTTAATTTACTAATAAGCTAAAAATATACAAAATTTTAAAAAAATTTAATTAAAAAAAATTTACAAATTTTTGATAAACTCTTTAAATATTAATTTTAGATCTATAGTTTTTTTAATAAAAATTATAATTTAGATGATAACATATAAAATTTTAAGAAAAATTCTATAATAAAGCTAATTACCCTCAAGTTTTTTAATAAATTTAAATTTTTTTCTTAATAAAGTTATTAGAATATATGAGGCCTTTGCAGTAGAAAGGGCCCAAACTCCCCTAAAAATCAAAACTGAGTTTTTTTAATATTCGGATTAATCTTGAGACGGATAATAAAAAATTGAGATATTTTAAAGAAATAATCTACTTGTCGCCGGCGGTGACAGTACCGGATTTTATTTAGAGTTATATTTAGAGTTAGAAAGGGTCATAATATATGGTAA
>CAJVPZ010003286.1:0-11203 GCA_910592135.1 Racocetra fulgida | reverse complement strand
GCCAATCGTGGTCCTGGCAGAGCCGTTCGTCACCCAGTAAACTCGAACTCGCGACCTTGCGATTGTGACCCGGGAGCGCTAACCACTGCGCTATCGACCCACGGGTCTAAAAACATTTGTTTTAAACATTGTTGATATGTGTAAAACAAACATGAAGTAGAAAAATAAACTTGTAAAATATACATACTGAATTAGAAATAAATACGTAATCAAAATTTGTGATGTGTGCGTACAACATTACTGCAGTTTTAGTATAATGTTACACAAGATTAAACTTACTAAGTCATTTTAATACAATAATTAAAATTTAAAATTTTGACTCGTGCATATAGAATGCACTTTTTTTTCTGATCTTTTTTTTTTATTAAAAGACTTGATAACCAATCGGTTAATAGATGATTACATGCCCTTATAAGCATGTATGTACATACGTAAATATTTATTACTTCATTTCTGATTAAACATTATCCTAGAATCTTCTATAATCTATAATAATCTATAACTATAAATTCGTCCTTTTAAATCCACATCAATATGACATGATTAATGCACATTACACAATGCTTCTAGAAATAAATATTTGTAAGCTACATAACAAGATTTCTTGGCAAATTTGTGTTTGCAAACAATTTACAAACTTTGACCGATTATTAACCCTTTTTCGTCAACAACTAAGAGTTTGCATATTGTTTATTGTTAAAAATAACTAATAGTTATTAAAAATGACTAGTAAATTCCTTTTTATTATCATATTCGTATATTTGACGATTAATATGGTATAATAACGAAATTTTAACTTATTTAAACTTTTAAAAGCAAGTCTATATATAGTGAAGCAAGTCTATATATAGTGAATAGAAACAAGTGGTTTTAACAATAATTAAATTGTCAATCTCTCCATAAATCCTTCTTTTTAGTTTCATAACTTAAATTGGGAATTAGTTTAAATGAACATCAAATAACGGAAATGGTTTCAGTCATTTTCAATAAATGATGAATGGTTACACGAAATCCTTACTATAAACTTATTGCATACGTACTAATACGTTATCGTTATGCATAGTTAATTTCGATTTTTTAGCTAATACAAAAATGTGGTTGTAATTGTACCAAATTTGGAAATCGCGAATATTTATTTTTATCAAATATACTGTACACAATCGAACATAATGTCGTACCACATGAACATCAAGGATTAATTAATTTTATCAACAAATTAAGGGTTAACTGCGCATAGAAATGCAATTTAAAATATATAATTGTCTTTTGGCCAACGTTTGTATATTTCAATAGAAAAAGAAAAAATTTCGAGAAAAAGAAAAAATTTCGATTTTTTCCATTTCTTAATTATTATAATTATTATAAAGAATTCTTAATCATTTATACGGTCCTTTAATTATCTAGACTGTTAAATTTCTTCCAAAGAAAAGTATCTCACAAAAAAAAAAGCAACCTTCAGTCAATTAATAAAAAAAAAGCAACCTTTAGTCAATTAATAAAAAAATTAATAAAAGAAGTAACCTTTAGTCAATTAATAAAGAATGGAATCATATCAATATCCGAATTACGAAACACATTACCCAGTAAGATCTGATAACGAATTCACAAATAATGCTATACCTACAAGAACACAAGATGATACCAACAACAATCATAACATTAATTTTTATGAAGTCCCAATTAAATCAGACATTCCAGACAATGAGGTTAATGACTCTGAAAAAGCTATTGCTAAAACTCAACATGAAAAAGTTATTTCTAAAGATGCCGTCAAGTGGTATAGAAATACTAAAGCCGTTTTGACTGCCTTCAAATCAAACTTTTTGTTGATTTTTTTACCTCCCGCTATTATTCTGAAGAGATATGAATTCAGTGCTACTTTAGTGTTTGTCTTTAATTTTTTGGCAATTATTCCGTTATCCAAAATTATGACTGTTGGAATTGATGATTTCGCGACCAGATTGCCTCCGGTAAGAAAAAAAAACTAATCAAAACTTTTTTTAAAGCATTTCTTTTTAGTAATATTATTATTTCTTATTTGATGATAGGCATATGGTGTAGTTCTACATGCTTGCGCTGGAAACTTTGTCGAAATGATTATTTTAGGTTATGCTTTAAGAGATAGAAACTATTCCATTGTCCGTTCATCTTTACTTGGCGCTATTTTGTGTAACATATTGTTGGTGAGCAAAACTTGTTATAATTACTTAATTATGTATTGTCTATTTAATCATTTCTGGTTTTTGAATTTTATAGATTCTTGGTATAGTCTTTTTGGCTGGTTCATGGCCAAGGAAACGTCGTGAATCCATTAATGCCCATTTGAGTACTCAATTATGGGTATCAACTAGTGCTTCAACACTTGCTCTTGCTGTTCTTGCTCTCGTGACCCCTGCCGCATTCAAGATAGCTGCTCCTGCCGGCACTGGTATTGAATGTGATGTTCAAAATATCAGTCATGCTACCGCTATTATTTTATTACTCGTATACGTTGGTCTATTGATATTTCAGTTGAAGACTCATGCTAATGAGGTTTGTAAACATTTTTATTTTTTTATTTACGATAGTCTACTATATTTTTTTCTCACTCTATTATTTATCTTCACTTTTATTTATTAGGCTATTGACTCCGACGAACATACTCCAAGACAAGCTCAATATTTCCTTATATATGATGTGTTTTTGTACGTCTTAAATTCTTCTTATTTTGCAATTTTGTAATTTTGCATATCAATACTCGTATTATACTCGTATTATACTCGTATTAAAATCATTTTTTATTCTTAGAGTTGGATTGTCAGTTTTTGGTATTACTTTATGTGCAAGATACCTTGTGACAAGTATCGAACATTTAGCTCACAACTTCAAACTTGGTAACGGTTTTATTGGAATGGTCCTTATACCTCTTTGTGGTACGTTTTTATACTTTTCATTCGGTTATGTTGTGTTGACTGCCTTTTTTTTTTTGTTACTAATTTTGTTACTAATAATATATATATATATATATATATATATAGTTGTTTCTAACTTTATGGAGCACTATGATGCTATTAAAGAAGCTTCTAAAGATAAGGTCGATAGAGCCGTTAGTTTGGTCCTCAATACCTCTGTGGTAAGTTTCTTTCTTTTGCTACAAAATACAAATCAACCTTTAAATTTTAATTTATTATTAATGTTCAAATTTTATTTTATTTTTTTAAATAATAGCAAATTGCTCTTTTAATTGGTCCTATTCTTGTTCTTGGGGGTTGGGCAACTGCTAGGCCATTAACTTTGGATTTCAACGTATTGGAAATTTGTGTGTTAGCTTGTGCTGTATTAATTGTTAATTATCTAGTCGCTGATGGTAAAGCCAATTGGTTGGAAGGATATATGCTTATTGTATGTTTCGTTGATTTTTCTACCTATTTTTATAATTTATTATACGTGATTATACTAATTTATTTTTTTATTATCTATCTACAGATGTCTTATATTATGATTGCTGTTGCATTCTTCTATCTTCCCGATATACCTGATCTTCCAGAAAATACAAATTGTAACCCTTGGAGTAGAAATCTTCCTCCAGATTCTTCTACAATAAAGATTGAAGATCTTGTTCAACATTAATCTTTTTTTAAATTGTTACCCCTTTTAAATAGTTATCAATAGACTTTTTTTTTGTTTTATGAAAAATGCCTTTTCCTAGGTTAACATCTTTTTTTCACGAATTTATATCTCGTTTGTTTTTCAATTATGCATTTACACATATATACTTAATTGTTAGAATCTTGTTTCGAGTTGTATATTTTATTGGTTGTCCTTTCTTCTTTGTACAGTAATCAAATTTTATTTGTTTTTTATTTTTTATTTTTTTAGAAAAAAAATTGAATGCTTAAAATTAGCATCAATAAAAAGGGTCAAGTGATCTATCACTGTTAATATGAATAAAAATTGCTGGTCTATTATTCAGGTGCAAAAGGAGAGACTATCAAATTTGAAAATGGTTATGCGCAGGTTAAATTAAATGATTTGATTCGATTTAACATTTGTACGTACGTACGTACGTGAAGTTTTTTTTTTATTAATATTGCACAGAAATTGATAAAAATAATTACATTATATAAATATAGTACCATCATCCAACTATAAATATTATTAATTAGATCATACAAATTTAATTTCTTGGATTTTATGACATAAAACTTTTAAACAGACCTCGCCGGCCGGTGTTTTTTAATTTCATGTTTACAGCTGTTTTATAATTCCTGGGACACCTGTAAAAAATTAGATGAAAGATTTTCGGCCGATTCGGTTAATTTATTATTTCGGCATAATAATAATAGATTCAATAAAATTGGTACGTACGTACCAATTTTTATTGAATCTATAATAATAATAATAATGCCGAAATAAATAAATTAACCGGATCGGCCGAAAATTCATTCGGCCAATTTTTTACAGGCGTTCCAGGAATTATGAAAACAGTTGTAAAATTCTTATAAAATTTTTATAAAAATTTTTTCAAAAACCCAACCGGATATTACTGTATTCATAAATTCTGGACGACTAAAAAATTTTCTGATGACCGAATAGATAAGTTACCGAGCCGGAATTAATAAGTTACTGACGTCGACCGACATCAATAAGTTATTGACGTTGATCGACATCAAAAACTTATCGACTCGGTCATAGGCAATTTTTCAGGTGTCTCATAATTTATGAAAACAGATGTAGGTTATGAAAACTAATTAATTAATTTTGTATGACCTTATTATAAAAATTTTAAAAATTTGCAAAAGACTAATAGCATTATAAAAAATTATTATTATCTTTGCAATTATATATGTATGATACAGAAGTCACAATTCAAACAATTTTGTTTCAAAAATTTCCTTCAACTTATAATAAAAGAGTAAAATTTTACTTCTAGTATAATAAGTTTTACAAAATTGTCGGCAGATTTTTAGAAATTTTACCTCTACAGAATTAAAATTCAATTAAATTTTCTGTACAATACAGTATATAGAAAATTTTCAAAATTTAAAAATAAACTTTTTAGTTCATAAACATACAGTAACGATAACAGTTGAATAAAGGTTTATTAAAAATAAATACTAAAATAACACCAATAGTTCTGTAGTTACGTGTTGAAAGATGTAAAACCGATTTAATATAAATTTCAATTATTATGCAACGATAATTAAACTTTGACTATTTAATGGCATCATTTGACATCTCTAGGTAATCATTGCCTCATATGTTTTTTTTTTAACCAAATTGACTATTTTATATTCACAATGAAAAAGATATTAGTTTAAATTTTAAATAAGAATAACCAGATTTTTCGATGCTTATTAAAAGACTTTTCCTTTTTACAGTAATACTAATACTTTTAAATATTAGTAATGCCAAGAAATATTTGTCTTCATAATTGAATCTCTGAAACAAAGTTCAGGGGTTAAGTTTCATGATGAATAAGATTAAATGTAAACATTATATTATTCTAAGAATTCGAAAGAATTTCTGATCTGCTAAATTATGTCCTGATTTATAATTGATGCATATTTAACAGAAGCGAAGAATATTCCTACTTAAATTTTTACTACGCGTATCCTTTTAAAATTATGTTTTACAAAAAGCGTAATAACTGTACAAGAATAAGATTGCATAAGGATTGTGATGCCCAACCATGTAATAGTTGTGAAAGGATTTATAAAAAGTGTAATAAATGTAATAGAAGAAGAAATCATAAGGATCGTGATGCCCAACAATGTAATATTTGTGAACAAGTATCATTAAGTGGAAATAAAATTATAAGTAATTTGCTCGTTAAATCAAATAAGGCCGGCTTTCTAATAGAATTTTTCCATACGAACAGTTTAGTGATATCACTTATCTTGCTGAAGGGATTTAATAGATATACAGTGCGACATGTGTTGGTGGTAGAGATAGGCACTATGCGCACGATGCTCACGCGCATGCACAATTGCATGCGCGTGGTGTTTGCCAAGTATAATTTTTATTGATGGGTACCTATAGGTTTTTAATAATTGTAAGAATATTATAGTAAAAAAAAAATAACCATTAGCAAATTAAAAGGATGGATGACAAGAAAATATCATTAAACAAACTTTTTAATATTTGTCAGAAATAAGCTTTTATCTTTTAACTTGACGCATAATGAGTTTAAAATAAAGAAGTCAAATAAATAAGTCAAATCGTTATAAATAAATAAAAAAAAAAAACATCTCCTGAAGATCAAGGCCAGAATAATAGTCGTTGTTTTAATCGGTATTCGCAATGACATTCCCAGATCCAATATGGGATTTATTTGTTAAATTGGACACATAACGGGATATAAACAAAAGAGAAGCAAATGTAGAAAATATCAACCGCAAATTCATGATTCACTAAGAACAGCCCATGCACCGAGCTACCACAAAATCTCAACATCTAAAATCCCAACATCTAAAATCCTAACATCTAAAATCCTGACAATACATAATCCTGACAATCATAATTCTGACTAAGATAGAATACTGACATGTCAAAATCTCAACTATGACAGAATCCTGACAGTATAGAATTCTGATATTCAAAATCCCGAATAGTCAAGATTCCAAATAGTCAAGATCCTGACAGTTAAGATCCTGATAGGGATAGCAAATGAATTAAAACAGAATGTTTTAAATCAGTTTTATATTACTTTAAAGTGTTTTAAAACATCATTACCAATATTGATATCATGATTAATGATAATTATATAGTTATAATCATGATTATAAATTCAAATCTTCTGACTTTGGATCTTTGTAACACAAACAGATAATAAATTCATAGCGATACTGAAGTTAAAATTACTAATTATATACAGTAATTTTATCTTCATCTATCAGTGTCATAATTAACAATATTTTAAATATTTTATTAAATCAAGTTAAAAAACACAAAAATTATTAAAAAGCAATTTTTTACCATCTCTAGATCCTGATAATCCCGACAAGTCAGAATCCTAACAGGTTAAAATCTCAACAGGTCAAATTATAACAAGTCAAAACCTTAAATAGTTAATTTAAAAGCTTTTGCATTATTCTTTATTAATATAAATAATATTTTTTTGCAATACACTTAAACTATTAGCTTCATTTTTCAATATATACTATCCAATCTATATAAGTTAGTTATGCTTTTTATCCTTCTGTAATCTTAATTTCACATTCTCTCTTTATAGCAAAAATGATTTTTTTGCACAATAATTATACAGCATTGTTATTGCTAGTTATATCAAAAGTTTAAAATTGTATTTTCCAAATAAGTTATACTATAGTATTTAATATCTTTTAACTAACTATTTACCCAAGTCACTGAAATTATATCAAATTTTTTTTTAGAAAAACTTACTTGATTACATCTTCACAATGCAGTTTGCTAAAAAATCTATCAAATCAATTTTTCAAATATTCTTTGTTAAGGCTGATACTTGAAATTAACTTATCCACTATTAAAATCACTAACCTATTACATACTGTTAAAATCATGAAGCTAACTCTTGAAATATCATCCACTATTAAAATTATAAACCAGATATTGAAGAAGCCTGATTGGAATAAACAATTGTTTATTTTTTTTGTTAAGACAATTCAGCAAGAATAAAAATATGATTATAATCAATTGGTGAATAAGTATAATAACTCTTTTCAAGAAGGTTAAATCTAACAGACCTGCATCTTTGAGCTACTAATCCACTATTAGCTAATCTATTTACTACTAATTCTTGTTGTCTAAAATGAAGTAACAGACTTTAATTTCTATGCATTATAATACAAAAGTTACTTTTTTGGTGTATTATATATTAAAATATCAAAAAAAGTAACTGCATTTTTGTTTGTTCACTCATATTATTTAGGGTTATACAAAAATTTTAAGCTTATCCTAAATCTATACATATTGTTAATCTATAAAAAAGAGGAGTTTTTTAGTGCTATATTAAAAATAGAGTTATTTTTTTGAACATTATTTTTTATTCTACATCCTTATATATTATTAATTTATAAAAAAAGATGGATTTGGGTGTGGTGACTTAGTGAAGTAATTAAGTTGTTACACCTCAAATGGTATGTTGGCAGGTTGGGAGTTAGAAACCCATTGACAATAGAAATTCAAATATTCACTTGTATAATGGCTACTGTTTTTCAATGATCAGTTGGAATGATATCTCTGTAACTTTGATGGCATCAACAAGATTGGGAGATTATAGGCATTTGTGCAATGCATAAGTTATAAGAAGGCATGCAAACCAGTATTAGTCAGTGCAAACCTAAGAAAACTCAAATCAGAAAGTTTAATTGGGTAACCTAAATAATAGTGGGTTATAGATATAGCATCTAGTGTAGAATCTAGTAATAGGCAGACTACTTAAATTAAATGCTCAAAAGGCACAGGTATAGCCAGAATATATTCTTGTCAGAATGTACTTGTCTGAGGCTCCCTTGAAAAGGGCACCACATAATTCTATAATCTAATAAAAGCAGAAAGCCAAAGAGGCTAACCTTGACTACAAAAAAAAGGAGGGTTTTGGTGCTATATTAAAAATAAGGTTTTGTTTTTATTATATAATTAGTAAAAATTTTTTAAAAATATTTTACAATTCACAAGCCTAATTTTAATAATTTAACTATTATTAAAATTGTCTTAATAGGCTTTATAGCTTTAATTAAATACTTAAGAATAGGTGAATATAAATTATTTTTAATAGTAATCACATTGCAAATCATATAACATCATATGATTTATATTGATTTGACCAATCAGAATTGTAAAAATAGAAATCTAACCAATAAAAATTTGTAATTTTTGTGTTATCTAAACAAATTTTAATTGATCTAAAAAATTTTAAAAATATATAGAAGTAGATTTTTTTAAATAATATAAAGACCAAAATTTTTATTATTATTTTTTTTTTAAGGTGAGATTTTACCTTTATCTTTATTAATAATTTGTATTGAGGATCTACTATGGGTTCCTCTGGCTGGAGCCAATTTACAAAAATTTTTACAAGAATAAGACTCAGATTACCAGAAACTTTCTAAACTAGAAATTCTAATTCATTTGTAATCTAAACCTACTAGAGTGGTTATAACTCACCTAGATTTGATAATATAAAATATTGTTAGTTGGAGTACTATATTTAATCTATGTTATAGTCTATGAAGATATTTTTCTAATTGCTTTGCTAAGAAATGGACAAGTGTTATCATTATGTTATTGGTCTGACTAACCACAAAGGCAGCTATAGATATATAGTTTTCTATATTGTATTGTGTTTTGAGTAGTTGTTGTATGAATATTTGTTATATTATAGTTAGGTCTAAAAGGTATATTATTTTGTTGTTTCCATTGTGTGAGTTTAGAACAGTATAGTATCCATAGCTGATTATATATATTTTGTAATAGTTGTAAAAGTAGTTGAATAGTTATTTTTAATGCAATTTGAGTAGAATTTGTATATTCTCTTATAGTTTGTATTAGAAATGTAGAGATAAACCCTTGTATAGTTGTATATAGATTAATATTATTATATTGGTAATTGAATGAAAAGCTTGAGTAGTTTATAAGCTTAGTTTGTAGCTCATGTAGTTGTATATTAGTAATTTCTAGTTTGGAGTATTAAAGAAATTGTTGTATTGTATTGGTGATAAGTATGTTTAATTTAGATGTATCTGGGCAAATAAGCCAGTGTTCTTGACTCTCTTTTGAATTACACATTATACAGTTATCTGTTGAAATTGTTAATAGGTATAGTATATGTTGGTGTATTAAAGCAGAGAGTGACTTAAGCATCAGTTTAATCTTGAAAATCTTTTGCTGGCATAATTCAAAGTTGGTATAAGTAGTTGATCTTTTTTAGTTGTTATTTATTTAATTTGAGGTGATATGATATCACGAAGTACATTTTCTTATAATATTCACATAGATCTACAACTTTATATAACTATTATATAGAATATTATATAAAAATTATATGCGTTAATTTTTATATATTCTTTAATTAAAATTTATATAAAAATTTATTTAAACTTATATAAATATAATTTTATTAAAAGAATTTATATAAATGTTATATATTTATAAAGTTTACATACTATAATTATATAACTTTTATGTAGTTGTGAAATTTAAATAAAATTTTTATATAAAGTTTTTTTAGTAATAATTCTATATAAAGTAAATTTTATATAATAATTAATACATATATATTTATATATAAATTTTACATATAATTTTTATATAATTATTGCTACATATAAATTTATAAAGCCATATAGCTATTAATTAAAAATAAAAGTATTAACATAATATGAATTAGTTGCATCAAATTGAGGAACACAATGAAACACATTATTAATTGATTTTATTGGTACTATATTGTAAATATTTGTAAATTGTAAATAAGCGCACCTATATTTATAAAATTTTGAAGTAGCATTCAAATTTTTAAAATTATACCAACGAATAAATATAAGATCAAATGTCGAAGTATCTTCTAATACAATGCGAACCAATAATAAAACCTATAAAATTAATATTAATTACAACAATTAAATTAATTAAAAAGAATATATTCTTTTAAATATTGTATATATCTTAGCAAAATAATATTCATCATATGTCTCAATTCTTGATCTGAGTTTATAAAAATAGCAACATCGCTAAATATTAGTGCATTATAAAAATTTTTTGTAGCACTTACTTGTTCTTTATTAGATAATATAAAAGATTCATACAAAATTAAAGTTGCCTCTATTTTCACTATATTTTTCTTAAGCATAGAAGGTAAAATTTTAAAATAGTCATTCATCACAGATGAAGATGGCATAAACACTTAAAAATTTCAGAAATTCTTTCTTTGCTATACTTATAAGATTCAACAAGTAATTTTAGGAGGTGCAAAGGTATAGTACAATATTTTTTTCTAAATTTTCACTATTTTTTAATTTTTAAGTGATATCTTTGATTGTAATCGTTCATATTACTTGACGAGCATTAAATTAGCATGCATATACAAAGTAATAGTTAAATAGCAGTTCAAATCAAATGAATTAAACTGGCTATCCCTTAAATTGTAATACAGGCAAATTTGCTTACGTTTATTTTTTTAAACTTTATTTTTTTAATAAAATCTTAAATATTAATTTTAGCAATATACTTTCTAATTAAAAAA
>CAJVPZ010003285.1:0-11203 GCA_910592135.1 Racocetra fulgida | reverse complement strand
TTACTAAATTTCACTGGCGTGATGTCGGCTAAATGAGCTGTCGGTGAAGTGATTGTCGGTAAAATAATACGGACCCACAGTTAAGTATGTACATAATGATAATTATTGTATCTTATATATTCAAAATAAGTCAACTAATTATAGTAAAATTCTAAAAAGGTTTGGTAATATGAATTTTTGGGAATGATCAATAAACTTGTTGATTATGTTGTACGTCGGAATGGAATATTGTAGATTTAGGTTGTAATAGAATTCTAAAAAGCAGCCGAGTAGTTAAAGAATTCCTATTCAACTTACAACAAAATTACGTGTATTCCAAATTATTTCATCGAGTCCGATGTTTTGGAATTTAAGTTGTTTCAGGAAAGGGTTATTCATAACACAGCACATTGCCAATTAATTAAATTTGAAAGCATTACACTAAGTTTTACTTCTTGATCAGTGGGATGACAACTATTCTTACAGGGTTCAATTCATTTTTTAACATTCACAATTATTTTTATCACACGCATTCTGCAATTGGATCTAATATTACCTATTTGTGATGAGGATTGCATAATACTGTAAACACTTTTCAAAAGCTTATGAGCATTGAAGAAATAATCTCCAACTCTGGAAACTTGTCGCGACCCAATAAACACATGTAGATCTGAGTCAAATTTAATAAGCTGCGTGTCGAAATCATGTATTACAAATGCATTTTTACCCAATAACGATCTTTTGCATTCCCAAATATTATATTTGCTTGTTCTTATAAAACCTTAATACAAAAATTAAGTTTTCACATAAAGGTTTTACGTTGCCTATTAGCCGACTTGTTACTAAGATATGTTGAAAGCAAATCTTCGAATGTATTACAAGGTAAAAACGATAACCTTATATTAAAAATTTTATACAAATGGGGTCTTTGCCTTGAAAATCACCTTCCGACATTTGCGATCGGGTTAATTCGGACAAAAATTAACCCGAGTATCGTTTAATTTAGGCAAAAATTAACCCGAGTATCGGTTAATTCGGACAAAAATTAATAATAACCCGAGTATCGTTTAATTCGGACAAAAATTAATCGAGTACCGGTTAATTCGGACAAAAATTAACCCGAGTACCGGTTCATGTTCATATGTTAAACATCTTTTACTTTTATTGATTCAATAGTTATTCGATAAACTATTGAATAAATAAAGTTAAATGATGATTGGAAATATGAACCAGTCGGAAATGTCGGAAGGTGATTTTCAGGGCAAAGACCCTAAATTAGAGATGACATTATGTACGTACGTACGTACATTACATTATGCAAAACATAATGTCGCATAATGTGATGTAGATATTTTAAATTTAAAAGTGCACATAGAATTACTATATAATTTTAATGCAGCAAACATTATATTTTATATCATATGTAATACTAAGTGATATGTAGCATCTGTTAGTGATTTCCTGCCTGTATAAAGCAGGCTAACTAATATAAGGTTTGAAAATACCATAAAATGGTAAACTTCTGTCTAGAGATAAGAAAGGTTGAGTATGAATCTTGCTTCTTGATTTTGGTATTGCATAACGTCCATGCTGCATTACCCTAAATGATCTACATGACAAATCGTGTATTTATTTTAGTAGCCAACATTACGCCAAGTGACAATTTATACTGTCGGTGAAGTGAGCAATGCGGATGAAACTACGCAAAACAATAATTCATTTTTAAAATAAAACATGGTCACATCCATTCAGGGGCTTATCGAATGAACGTTTGAATCAATAAAGGCACAACTATTATAAAGAATTAATTCCAGTATAGATCACACCTATTTTAACGATATTTAAATATTTAATTCTAAGTGATTACTACCAAAAATAGCGAATTGCAAATTACGTTTTTATCAGTAGCGCAAATGGAGTGGCCTATTACGGATATTGACCTTATTCAATGTGTAATGAAAATTATATATTTAAGATGGGAATGGTACGATCTATCTTTTTTCTTTATTTTACCATTACTATCATACTCCATTCTAAACTATTGCAATTATGAAAATAACCTTTTTAGCTAATTTGTTATTAATTATTTTTGCTTTACAAAATAATCCAAAAATTTATGCTTACAAAGAACCATTAGAGAAATTATGGAATGTAAGCTATAATATGTTACCTACGCTATTGGGTGACGGAAAGGCTTTAACGAGGATAGATGCATTCCTACAGCCAGCACTAAGACAATATAGCAAAAGTATAGGAGGAACTTATATAGACGTACCAGGGAATAAGTTATATATTAATGTATTAAACCATGATATGGATGCGGTTAAACGTAGAGTAAATTCTAGGTTTCCAGAATATAATAATTTATTCGTTTATAAACCAGTAAAATTTTCCATAGTAGAATTAAAAGAAATTTTTGATCAAATATTAGATCAAGCTAAAAAAATTGGACCTCAATTTGTTGCTAGCTACATTTCTATAGAATCTAATCACATTTATTTATACTCATTTAAAGAACATGATGTTAAGAAGAAGCGAAATAGAAGGTTTTTTGATGCTATCAGACAAATTCGTCAATATAACGAAACTGTTGAACATATTTACCTTATCCTTCCTCCTAAACCTGAAGATCCTGAAGATCCTGACGTTCCTGGCCATCATGACCATAATACTCAACCTTTTTTTGAAACAAATAATGTTGAGACAAATCCTATAAATACTCGTGTTTTAATAAATGAACGAATCCTGGCTGGAGATGGAATAATGAATATCTTCGGGAGATGTTCATTGGGTTTTTGGGCAAAATCAAAAGACTTAAAATCCAATTATTTAGTAACTGCAGGTCATTGCAGTCACGATTCGCTTTTGTATTACTATGTTCCATGGAATACGAATATAACTATAGATGTAGATCCAATTGGGACATCAATCAAAAAACAGCCCGTTCCGCTCGATGTTACTTTAATATCTATACATGAAAATTTTACCAAAAATTTCGATTCAGTACTGGCTGTAAGGAACACTGATTCTGAAAAGTATAAAGAGTTGATTGTTGAAGATGACGCAGCTATATACAGTTATGGCGCTCATATATGTAATTCTGGCCACTCTACACATGTTACTTGTGGAAAGATAATCGGGCTCAATGGATTTGATACAGGTGAAGAGCGTGAAGAATTCCATTATCCAGTAACCTTTTCAAACGACGCAGATGCGACGGTTGGTGACAGTGGAGGGCCCGCATTTTCTTATAAACAAGATTTGCAACATGTGAGTCTAAATGGCATAATAGTAGGGGGTGGTAGGAGCATTTCGGATTCTTATGCTACATATGTACCATTAGAGGATATTCTTAGAGTGTTTGAATTAAAGCTTAGTTTGAGTGGTGGTTCTAGTAGTTCTAAAACTTAAATTAACCAAATTATAATTTGATCATTAATAATACGTAGATATTTTTTAGTAACCATCAATAGTGTAATATTGCAGTATTTCTTTGCTTTTTTTCAGATTAATATCGTATCGTTAAATATAAAGCTAATATTATTGTAGTAAAAGAAAACAGTCATTGTTGTAGTTGCAAAGAGCCACAAGTGCCCGAGGAATTAATAAACCTGAATGAAATTGCAATGTGTAAAGTATGTTACCGGGATTTCACGAAAGAATTCTTGTAAAAATGATCTGCAAAAAGCACATCGGTTTTCTGTGCCAGGTGTTACGTCTAATTTTATTATTTTTTTTTATTTTTTTGCTTTCTTTGTTATTATTAATTTTTATATGGTTGGCATATACGTATTTTATTTTTATCAAATTTCCTATTTGGGTAATCTTCAATGGCTTATTGTAAAGGGGATTAACCCTCGGTAAGAGTCAAGAACCCTTGGTGAGGGTTAAAGAGTCATCGATAAGGGTTTGTAGCCCTCAGGTAGGGGTCGAAGGATATCAGTGAGGGTTTTAAGCGCTGTTGAAAATTAAAGATATAAAAGGGGTTGGATTTTGACTTAAGAAAGTTAGTGAACGTTCGATACATTTAGTTTGTTTGTATGCAAATATGTATTAAATACCCCTTCCCTATAACAAATGTATTAAAGAGAAACTTGAATAAAGAGAAAAATCCCTTTTACCCAATAAATTAAGTGTTGTAAGAAACCCTTTCCTAATACTTATCTGAAAAACTTATTCGTAATTATCGATCTATGCTCCTCAAATCACATGTCCATGTCGTTTATGATCTAAGCTAAATTGAATTAAGTTTGTTAAAGCTCTCCCCAGATCATAACATTTGGTGCCAATTGTGTGGACACTGAACGTTGTAAACCAGACAATGAAGTTAAATGTTAGTTTTTAGATTAAATATATATATATTGAGGAAAAAAGAAATCGGATTTGAAGAAGCTTATTTAATATGGATCGTTATTTGGATGTCGATAATAACAATGATAATGATGGGAATAACAGCCCAGAGAATCAAGATAATGGCTTTCAACAACAGATTCAACAATTGTTGCAATTAATGGTCAGAATTATGCCCCAATTACAACAAGATAATCAAATTTGAGAAATAAATACTATAAGCATTTTTACTTTTGCTGGAGCAAATCAGGACCCTGTGAAATGGCTTGAAATGATAAGCCACGCTTTTGAAGCTAATAATATTCAGAAAAATTGTCAAATAGCAGTTATTGGTGCGTATCTTACAGGAATGGCAGCTATGTGGTGGGAAACTAGGTGTAATACTAGACCATACATTGATCATTGGGAGGATGATTTTCACCCAGATGTTAGTTTGTTCATCAGTTTTGTCAAAACTTTTGTACACAAATGCTCATGAGTCAATAGAATACCAAACTACTCACTAAACGTCAAAGAATAGGAGAAACCATTAATCAGTATGCAGCAGATATGGTGGCTTTGTTTAGACGAGTAACAGTAGGAGGAAACCAATATTCAGACTCCATGAAAGCACAAATCTTTGTGCAAGGTTTACAACCTGATTTAGCATTAGCAGTAGGACTATTCATGTCTGGAACTCTACAGGCAACAATAGAAAGAGCCAAAGTCAGTGAATTAACTCTTTCAAGAAATTTGACAGTATATAATTTGACCCCTTTCATGAATCCTGTAGCCTCCTATCTTCAACAACCCGCAGGTGGAATAATTCAATTGCCTACATCTAATTCAGTTGAAGATCCTATGAAAAAATTAACTACATTAATGGAAGAATTAGTAGTCTTAATGAGAAATGGTAATAGTAATAATAATAGGCCTAGAGGCATTTACAATCCAAATAGAAATAACTTTCAAGGAAATCGACCATCAATCACATGTTATAATTGTCAACGACCTGGTTATGTTTTATACAAATGTCCAAATCGAACCAATAATAATTCTGTTTAACAAATAGATGAAGCTAAAAGACAAAGGCCTGAAGAAAGGGAAAGAAATCGACTAACAGTAGATGTGAACCGAACTCAAGCCATGTTGGTGCAATTGTTAAATAACAAAGAACATTTAAACTGCGAACGCACCTCTAGGGGGGTGAGAGTGCATCTACTATTATAAATCCCTCTAATAACTTAATATTTGAAGCTTATATGGCAAAAAAAAGACATAAGAACGATGGAGAAGTAGAGAAGATAACAACTCCGGAAGAGAATAAGGAAAAAGGCAGAGATCACATGAGTCAGATAAGAAAGGTTTCTAAGAAGAGAAAAACAAAGCTTGTCAAACCTTTAATAATGTCAAATATCTAGCCCTACTCTATAATGACTGGCCTACAAAATAAGAAAGCAAACATTACTTATGCTTAGTTATTTCAAGTAGCCCCTAATATTAGAAAAGAAATTGCTAAAATCACTCGGGCTGGAAGAATTGTTACATTGAAGGTAGCCGAACTCTGCTTAAAACAAGATGAGAATTCAAAGACTACTTCGATGTATTGTGAAGTGCAAGTTAAAGGCCATCCAATTCTTTTGATCTTGGACAGTAGATCATCGGGCTGTGTTGCTTCAGCAAATTTTTTAAAAGAAGTTGGCATTGTAATTGATCAACCTTCATCTGTGATAATGATCAGTGTTTATAGAGAATAAAAACGTCCTTTAGGAGAAATTGATGAATTTCTAATAACAGTTGGGAGTAAAACAATTACGTTTCATGCGGTTGTATCTGAAGCTGGGAACTATATAGTGATTGTTGGAAATAATTGGTTGAAAAAAGCAAAGGCTAGAATAGACTGGGAAGAATGTGAATTGCTAATTCGTGACAGAAAAGGAAAAATTAAGGTACCAACCGAATACTGTAAGCCTGTGAATATTTCAGAACGAATCTAAAGAAAAGATAAATCTAAACAAGTTAAAGAAGAAACTGAAAAGGATGGTTATGTGATGGATGAGGAATTAGAGTCAAAAAGCAGTGAATATAAAGAAGAATATAAAGAAGAAGATTTAATAAATAAACTTATTTTTATTAGAAGTTTGTAGAAATCCCTGATGAATCAAAAATTTGTGAAACCTGTTTAAAAAAGGGTTATAAGAATAAGAATGTATTTTTTGGAAAAATCCTGAAGCGACGACCATTTATTTAGTGGAGACAAAAGAAGCAAAAGATTTTAATTTGGGTCAATTAGATGATGAACAAGTAAAACATATGCGGTCACTATTAATAGAATACAGTCAGACCCCCCTAAATGCACCCTCTCTAAATGCAACACCTCTCTAAATGCATGTCTTCTTTTGGGCCTAACTAATATTACATATATAGATTTTTACCTCCCTAAATGCAACACCTCTTTAAATACACATGCTAGAGCTGGTCCCGACGACATGTATTTAGAGAGGTCTGACTGTATAAAGATATCTTTATAGACAAAATGGGTAAATTAGAAAAGACTTCTTTGATACAACATGAAATATTTACAGAAAATGAACCTCCGATTAAGCAAAAGTTTTACCCTACTTCTAGATCTGAGCATGAGTTTATAGGATTCGAGATTCAACATATGAAGAAGGCTGGAATTATACATTCATCAAATAGCCTGTGGGCTTCACCTATAGTATTAGTAAAGAAGAAGAATGGGTCAATGCGGTTTTGTATAGATTTTAGAAAATTGAATAAGGTAACAAAAAGAGATAGTTACCCACTTCCTAGAATTAATGAATTATTAGGAGCTCTAAAACAATTAGCATAGTATACGACTCTTGATTTGGCAAGTGGGTTTTGGCAGATAGAAATGCATCTACGTGATTGTAAAAGACGGCTTTTACTTCCTGCTTTAGATTATATGAATTCAATGTGATGCCTTTCAGACTTACTAATGTGCTAGCAACTTTCCAAAGGCTTATAGATCAAGTTTTATATGAAGTATTGTGGAAATTTGTTCTAGTATATATCAATGACGTTACAATATTTTCGCCTACATTTGATGAACATGTGAAACACGTGAAGAAAGTTTTACAATTGATTCAAACTGCAAATCTGAACTTGAATAAAGAGAAATGTTATTTTAGCCAGCAGAAAATAACATTTTTAGGGTATGAAATTAGTAAGGAAGGAATAACCCCCAGTAAATCCAAAGTTGAAGCTGTAGAAAACTTTTCACTACCTAAAAATATCAGAACGCTTTGAGGGTTTTTAGAATTAGTAGAATTTTATAGGAGATTTATAAAGAATTTTGCAAAAATGGCTGTGCCTCTATATAAGTTGTTAAAGATTAAAGAGCCGTTTAAGTGGAGTTCAAAACAACAACTTGCTTTTGATATATTAAAGAGAAACTTGGTCATAGCTCCTATATTAACTTACTCAGATGATAATAGAGAATATATTTTTATACGGATACTTCACATATCGCAGTAGGGGTTATCTTAGCTCAAATAGATGATGAAAAGAGAGAAAGGATTATTGAGTATGCTAGTAGGTCCATCAGTGTAGCTGAGAAAAATTATACTATAACCAAATTAGAATGTACAGCTATAGATTGGGCTGTTAAGAAATTTCATATTTATTTACATGGACCTAAGTTTACTATTGTCACATATCATTTAGCATTAATATATCTAAATAATATGGTAAATCCAACAGGGTGAATTGTGAGATTAATAATGATGCTCCAAGGGTATAATTTTATAATTAAACATCAGGCTGGAAAACAACTCTCTCATGTGGATGGTTTATCTCGAATAGAACATTAAAATATAAAATTATATAAATAAGTAATAAATAAATATATATATATATATATATATATATATATATAAAAGAAAGACGTTTTACTTAACTTTAAATCTGAGGAACAAAATCCAGTCCAGGTTCTGGTGTTCTGACATAAAATAATAATATTTAGAAAATAATAGATGAAAAAAACTATCAAATGTTGGTAAAATATGGGGTCTTTGCCTTGAAAATAGGGTTCCGAGGTCTCTCCAACCAAAAATGAGATTTTTGCTAAATATTAATTTATAACATACAAAGATTATTTTGTACAAATTTTATTACCTATTATCTTATTAAAAAATTGCGTTATTGAAGTCCGGATCTTTTGACTAAATTTGGCAGGAAAATCTGCTGAAGATCTAAAAATAGAACGTAAAATGATCGACATCGCAGATAAATATTTAACTGATATTTTTGTACTACTAACATTTTGCCTTGAAAATGACCCTACGAAGCTTCGTTATACAAATTCACTGATTATCCAATGAGAATAAATTCTATCGTCATGTGTTATTACTTTCTCTTAATCTTTCGGTAAATTGCTAGCTCTCATATCCGGGCATTTACATTGACTAGAGATGTATCCGGGTATTTTTTTTTATATTTTTTTTTCATTTTGTTTTGCCGTTCTTTTAAAATTTTTTTTTTTGCCCATAATATGTTTCTTAAGACAGAATTGGAGTCTGTTCTTTTGTTAGTTTAGTAGTTACCTCGGATTCTTTGCTAATATTTTCTCTTTAACTCTAGAATCATTGATTTTCTTGTTTCTCAATCTCCTAATTTTTTGCTTCAATATACTTTTCAAATCCTCTTCCAACTTTTTTTTGCTCTCCATGAACTCAACAATTTCCGCACCTAATTCTTGTAATTTAGAGTATTAACTAGTGATGTGCCGTTTATATGATAGCCTAATTTTTTTCGCGTACAGTACGTACAGTACGTACAGTACATACAGTATATAGTATATAATTAGAAATAGATATAGATCTGCATTATTACTACGGAAAAATCTTTAATACCAGGAACGGAGTGATGAATACCATGAAGTGTATGGCTTATTCGAGAAAGAAATTATGTGCGTACCCAAAATCTAATACCCGATTGGTCGTCGTGATCATAGTTGTCACATCTTGTATATTCTTCACCACTATTAAAATCACGACCCATCTCCGTCAAAGCCACGAATCTGCATTACTAAACGATCATTCACTGTTAAAATCTCTGCTAAGTCATGAATTTACACAACAAATCTGGAATCAACCCATTGCTAAAATCTTTAACTTATCATTACTCGAATCGTAAACACTCATTGACTTACTTATTTAAATTACTTACCACTAAAATTAACCCATTAATATTAAAAGCACTAACAGATCTACTGTTGAAATAATAAACTCACTCGCTGTTCAAATCACTCACCCATTTTTAAAATCACCAACGCCCATTGTTAAAATCATTATTCTACCCACCATTAAAATCGTTAATCACCCATCGTTGCAATCACTAACCTGCCATTCATTTTTTAAATTATGACCTTACCCATCATTGAAATCATAAAATATAGAAAACAGACAAATAAATCTTCACAGTGTCAAATATTAGTATAGATTGTTCGTTATTCGCAAAAAATGCTCATTGACTAAGCTATGCAGATACATGTTAAAGTTTTGTACCAACACTAACCATTTATCAGCCAATCCTATCACCCAAGCTTTATTAATGAAATGACCACTGGTAAATTTTAAAAAATTCGACACGTTGAATGGCATCATTCAACTGCCATTAGACTTGCATTCAATATGTCGAATGATAAGTAAATTCAACTTATATTCAATATGTCATGTGGCTTCTGTGGCTTCACAGACATCGATGTCCGTAAAGCCACAGAAGCCACATAATATATTAAATATAAGTTCAATTTACTTATCATTCGACATATTGAATGCAAGTCTAATGGCAGTTGAATGATGCCATTCAACGCGTCAAATTTTTTAAAATTTACCAGTGGACTGTCAATAAAATAATTTATGAAATTGATTTGGGTCCGTATTATTTCACCAACAATCACTTCACCGACAGCTCATTTAGCTGACATCATGCCAAGTGAAATTTAGTAAAAATATATACCTGCAACTAATCAATTGCTTAACCCTAACCCTATGTGATATCGGCTAAATGAACGTTCAGTGAAATGATTGTCGGTGAATTGATCGGAACCCAATTGATTTATACTATAATTATACTAAATTTTTAAAGCAATAACTGAAACTTTTCTTTTTATTATTTTCTTTATATATATTGTAATTAAACATATTTACTAATCCCAAATAAAGCTTCCCGTTCCTGGTTTTAGCATGACTACGTCGTGCAGCTACCTAATTAATTAACATAAAACAGACTACATATAAAATGATCAGCAAAAATTCTCGTGTACAGTACGTACAGTACGTACGTACGTATAGTACGTACAGTACTGTACGCAGCACATCACTAGTATTACCGGTGCATAAGCTCTTTAGATAGTGATGGTGCAAAATTTGGCGGCCTTGTGATTTTTATTCAATCTGATTGTAAGATAAGAAGTAAAAAAAGTAAAGATGAAAAAAAACCAGAAATCACAAAAGTTTTCAGCACAAAAATTTAGTTATATTCGTTCTACTTTGTATTAATGCAAACATTGATTTTTAGATGAAAATTTGGTATGCTATTGTTATTGGATTAGTCACGGGACTGTCGAATTTTTGCGTCATCACTTTTTATTCGTAATTTTACTCAGTAAAATACGAATTTAAAATCTAGCATATCAGAATAACTCTATGGAAAAAATTGCAACTTAAAAGCAAACACAAGTATGAATTAATGAGTGGCATTTGAGAATGGCCTAAATTAGTTCTATTGTATGTCTAATTTAGCTACAGCACAAAGCATGAAATAATGTATCAAAGTAATATGCATGTGGTTCGAACAAGTAAGTGGTAAAAGTGTCATTATATCTGTATTTATATGTGATGATGATATT
>CAJVPZ010003284.1:0-11206 GCA_910592135.1 Racocetra fulgida | reverse complement strand
AACTGTAGGATTATACTACAGAATCTTATACTCAAAATCTTAACGCTTAAAATCTTGACAACAAAATTTTAAAACACAAAATCCTGACAAATTAAAATCCTAATAGCATTAAAATCCTAACATTCAAAATTCTGATATTCAAAATCTTAACACTTACAAAATTAAAATTTAGCTTAAGATTTTAATTTTGTTAAGATTTTGAAAGTATCAGGATTTTGAATATTGGGATTTTGAATATTGAGATTTTAATGCTAACAGCATTTTAATTTGTTGAGATTTTGTGTTTGGGATTTTGTTGTTAGAATTTAATCATCAGATTTTTAAGTATTAGAATTTTGTAGTATAACCGAACTATAGAACTCTCAATAGTCAAAAATAAGATCTAATTCATCTGTTTAAAAAAATAACATAATAATAAGTTGGTTTTATCAGAATTTAAAAAGTTATTACTATACAAACTTTTTAAACAGATAATAATTAGATTTTATTTTTGGCTATGAAGTCCTATAGACTAATAAAACTTTCTATATAACTTTTTTATTTTATTATGATTAGTTTTTATTTTTTTTTAATAGACGTTTCTCCAGTTATCTGGTTCAAAATTTTTTCCTATATATAAATTTTACTATAAGTGCGAATGTATAATATTTGTATCTAAATTTTTTTATACTAAGTAAATCACTTTTGAGCTTATAAAATATATTTAATATTGTAAAAATATTAAAATTGGCTTGGTATTTCTTGAAAAATCAATTTTGAACTAGGTGATTGGAGAATTGGCTATTAAAAAAAAAATTCTCAAATGTATAATTAAATTGAAATTATAAGCTATAAAGGCAAACTTCTGCTTGACTTAAACTACAGTAAACAAAGGCTTTAATACTTGACTTAAATAATTTTACATTCTAATTTAAGTCTGCTACTTTAATACAACTATTCTTAATAAATAAATAAATAACAGCTTCAACTGTATAGTGAAGCCACCTATATCTGCATTCTCTAGTTTTAAATAATGATTCTGAGCAGCAAAGCCACCTATATTCATATACTTAATTTATAATAGTTTATATATAGGATCAATATGCATTATTCTTTATAATTTTATAATACAAAATTTTTGGTTTTTATTTTTATAGTTACTTAAATACTTCAATTTTTTAATATTATTATATTTACATAAAATAAGATATATTTGTGCATTATTTAGATATAAAAATCTAATTTTTTAAATTGAATTTTCGAAATACTGTCTATATGTATTATATATATGTAAATTTAAATCTATATACACTGCACCTATTGTGTAGATCTAATTTACATTACTGATAATAGATATCAAGGTGATTACAGTTATTACTCTATATAATTACCCTATATAGTCACAAACTCTATGCAATCACATAATATTATGTTACTGTTTTTTTATTATTAAAATACTTTCTATATAGTTACAAATAGCTTATAACACTATCACATTTATATTTGTATTTATAGATTTTTTAATAATAAAATTCCTTCCATATAATCATATTTCTATAAGTTGATTAAAATTTTCCGATTAAAATATGTGATATGCATATGTATAATGACACCAAAATATAGCAAGTCAGTCACTCTATACTTTGAGCTTTGTGTAATCTATATCAACAAGAGGAGTTTAGATTTAAGCAAGTTGACATTTTAAATCGTAGTTATGTCTTTCTTTACTTTATACCTTTTACTTAAAAGATTTGTAACATACATTGCTTTGTTATTATAGCCATTCTCATAAATTCTGGCAAAAATTAACAGACCAAATATTTGCCAATTCAATAAGTTTTGATTTAGCAATAATAAACTTTTGATTCAAATATAATTACATCTGGATCAAAAGTTTATCACTGCTAAAGCAAAACTTATCAAATTGGCAAATATCCAGCTGTCAATTTTTGTCAAAATTTATAAGAACAGCTGTAATGACCTAAATTTAACTTACTATATTTAATCTATAATAAATAACAGTATGATAAACACTTCTAAAAAGAAAACTAGATTTCAGGCTAGCTAAATTAATTTAATTATAAGTTCAAAAGCCTGAAGTTAAGTTTTTTTAATTGTACTTGAATACAAACTAAAAGCTATTCTCTTTATTAATACATTTTTTTATATAAACCACATGCTATGCATTGATTCTCACGTTTCTAAAACCTACCTTCCTGAATCCTTTTTTCTTAACAAGACATATTTATGACAGTATATCTTACTAATAAAAATTTTTACTGAATTTATTTTTCTGACACAACCAATTTTCTACAACCTGAAGTTCTGAAAATTTTTATTTGACAGACTTTTTCAACAACAAACCCCTCTTTCTCTGAACTTCAGATCCTTTGACAAGAATTTTTCTAAAGACTTTTCACCAAAAATATTTATGATATATTTTCTCAAAAAGATATTTCCAAAAAGATATTTTCTAAAAAAAAGAAATTTTCTAGCAAGCTGTTTTGAACGAAATTATATAAATCAGGCTAGCTTTAACATAAATCAGGCTAACTTTGTTAGTGAAATGACTGTCAGTAAAATAGTTGCCAGCAAATTAGTTTATATCTTTTGAAGAACCAGAATTTATAAAAATAGCTGTAAATTTAGTAAAACATCCTTTGATAAAAAAACTATCAGTAAAATATTTCAAAGAAATAGAAAATTAGAAAATGTACCATTCAGAAAAATGACATATCAGTAAAATAAACATTCAGTTTTTTAATATTCAGTGAAATGAAATTTGCAAATAAATTATTTATCAGTATCACAAAATTATATCTTGTTAGTAAAATGGGTGTCAAAATTATGACTTCATTGAGATAGTATTTTAGTAAAATTAATCTCAGAAGGTTAAACCAAAAGCCATGCTATGTTATAGCAAAATATTTTTATTTACTAACATGTCTTTATCTTTTTCAAAACCTTAGAGGATCTGATCTTTGCTAAGAGTTTTAACATTTATCTTTTGTTAGAGGTTTCGCTTTTTATTATCTTGCCAGATGGTTTTATTTTTTGTCAGATTAGATTTCATAGTTTGCTATTTGCACAAAATGGCTTTGCCTAACAACTGTAGTATTGTCTTTTTTTATTCAAAATTTATAAAGTCAATTTTCTTTTTAATTTAAAAATTTTTTAATTACGCATTATTTACTTCTGTTGTAATATAATATATTGGATTAATTAATGTTATATTATTTGTATTAGAATACTATCAACATCAATTTTCTTTATTACTATTTTTTTTTTAAAAAAAAGTTCCATAGTAACTCTTTTCCAGTTCTGGCCAATATCCTTAATAGCTATTTCATTGAACAATCATACTTAAAGTATATAATTTTCACATATTCTAAGCATGGTTTGCTATGCAACTCATATTCTAATCCATTCTAATTTGAATTCAAATTTTCTTCTAATGATCTGGATATCTGAAAAAAAAAGTTAACACTTAACATATATGCACTTCTAGTTGTTAGTTGCTTTTTGTATCATGTTACAATTCATAATCCAAAATTAACATTTACACAATTTTTGCAATATAATATTATAGAATTAGAGTTTTTATTATTATAAGCAGGTTTATAAACTTGTTTATATTTAATTATTATAACATATCGATTCAATGCTAGATAAAATTGGCAATATTTATACAGGATATTACGGATTTGAATCTTAAATTCATATATGCTGAGTGTAGATTTTATATTCAGAGAAGCTAAATAACTTCTGATACCAAGTTCAGTAAACAAGAGATCAATTTTGAAAAAAAAAGTAATTAGTAGTTTGGTGAATTACTAATAAGCTTTAAAAAAAAGAAAGAGCGAATGTAAACCTTTAATCTACAGACAATCAGGTTATGATAATATATAATCAGAAAGATATACGTAATCAAAATATTTAGAGTTTATAACATAATAGGGTCGAATTAGTATTTATTATTGAAATGAAAGACTAAATTGTTAGAATTTTCCTCTTTATAAATTTAAAAAGAGATGATGTTTAAGAGTTGCAAAATAAAAGGGAGTTTTTAAAATTGTTCCTCTTTTATTTAATATTATACATGCATATTTTCTTTTTTTAACTCCTAATCTTTTTCACATTATGTGAATTTGAGATCTAAATAATAAGATTTTTGCCAAATAAAATGAAAGCTTGTTAATAGCAAATTAGCGTTAAGTATTGGTTAAGTAATTGTTATTCTTGGATAACTTTACACCAAGGTCTTGTTTCCACTAAAATTATATCTGTTCTCACTGATCATACCTTATCCAAGAAAACTGCAGTATCACTTGCAATCAAATTTCTATTACATCTTAACAAACAAATTTATAACTCTATTTGGATTCTATATTGTATTTCTAGATCCCAAGCTAATATTTCTGCTAACTAATTATCTTCTGTATCTACTTTATCTCATCAACCTCAACCTTTACTTTATTCAATCGCTAGCCCTAAATTAGAATTATAGTATTCAAAATAAATCAAATACCAACTTGACTTTTATAATTTACTTCTTAATCCCCAAATCTAGATAAGCTATAGCCACTCTGGTAGGTTTAGGCTGCAAATAATTATGTTATTTATAGTAACATTGTGTCTGAATCTCTAGTCTTAACATCTTTTGGATATGAAGTTCAAATGTGATTTCTTTCTTGTATGTATTTCTTGTAAAGGAACTCGATTGAATTTTAATAAAGTTAGAAGCATGGCCTCATCTTTTAAAATTAAAAAAAAAAAAAAAAACTTTACACCAAACAAGTAAATACTTAAATCATTAGTTTTACTACTCCAATGATTAGCAGATTAGATCTTATTGTTTTTGGGTGGCACTAAAGGAAAACCAGGCTTTAATTATATAAATTTTTATATAATTAGAGTCTTGTTTTCCCTTGGCATCACTTATTAAATATAAAATAAGTGTTTAATAAAGTGCAAGACTATTAATTTTGTAAATCTTTTAAATTATTTAAGTATTTGGCTTTATCCATCACATTCTGTAAAAATGTCTAAAAATTTATCACAAAAAGACAATGAATAGTTGTTAGTAAATATTTAAAATAAGAAATATTTGAATATTATGAAAATAATCCTAACAAAACACAAGTAGATATTGCAACACATTTCAATTCCCAAGACTCTAGCTTAAATTTAGATCGAACTATGATTTCTAAAATTTTAAAGAATAAATTAAAATGGTTAACCATTATGAAAGTCAATTAAGTTCTACAATTTTTAGACATAAGCAAGTAAAGTATCTTATATTAGATAAATCAATGAGACTCTGGGTTGAATAAGTTACTAGTAGAGAAATGATTTTAACAGAACTAATGATTAAAGAAAAAGCAACCTGTTTCGCAAAAGCATTGAATCTGAGTGATGATGCTTTAAAATTTTCAAATAGTTGGATTAAAAAGTTTAAACAATATAATAACCTTAGAAATTTCAAACTACATGAAGAAGCAAATAGTATATCATTATCTTCGCTTCCAGAGTATTGGCAAAAATTACACGAATTGATTAAAAAATATATATTGAATAATGTTTTCAATGTGGATGGTCTAATTATTAGTGCTTTCTTTTCTCTGATTATATCCTAGAATATTTCTAAGTTTTTAAGTCTAATAATCTTTATACAGGGCAAGCATTTTGCTAAACTCGACTTATACAAACTGAACAATAGATTCGACCCTAAACACAATTGTCTATTGCTAACTCTTTATAGTATCTAGGAGGCTATTAACTTAAATCCTGTTTAATTGTTTTTATTTCTTTATTTTTCTTTTAATTTCTTTTAAATAAAAGATCTTCTACTTGACACTTATGTTTTTAAAATTTGCTAAAACTTGTTAGTTTTTAGTAAATTTTATTACAATATAAACCAAGTTTTGGATAAGAAAAAATAATGAATATCTTTATACTTGAATAATTATTTAACAGAGAATAAAACAAACTGCTTATATGAGACCAGATCAAGAAATTCAAAAACTGTAACAGCAAGAAGAAAAAAGCAAGATAGTTCTAAAAATTAGAGAAAATAATACTAGAAAGTGAAATTGATAGAAAAGTAAAAACAGAATTCTACAGAGGCCCAAAGAATTATAAATTGATTAAAGCAAAGCTAAGTACAATAAGCAGTGATAAAAGAAGACAAAAATGGATTATTTATAAAGAAGAGAATAAAAATACTGAAGTTGGAAGAATAATAAAAAAGAAAAAAAGTAAAAAATATAAGATAGAGCATTGGGCCAGAAATAATACAACTAAATAAGATAACTCTATATCTATACAAAGGATGCATAGAAAGAAACAATAAAGAAGAGTTTAGTATATGCTGAAGCAACAAGCAGTTTAAAAAATAAAAAGAGCTCTAGACAGTAGTTAGATTAAAAAGAGCAATAATGATAGCCAAACAAGATACAGGATAATAGTGCTATGGGAGAATATAGTAAAAATAAAAGAACTCTAAGTAGTAATATAGGTGAAAAGAAGGGCAGAAAGGTAAGTAACAGAGATAAGAATATGTTTTGCTATTGAAGAGATAATACAAAGCTGTATAGACTGAGTAGAAGCAGTAGCAGAGCTAATAGCAATTTTAGAGAACATTATAAAGTACAAAATATTTAAAGCATATACTGATAGCTTACTATTAGAATTGCAAGAAATAGCAAGTAAAATCAAGATAGAAGTAGAGTAGATCCTATAAATATAAGAAGAAGAACCAATAAAGAAAGTAGCAAATTTCAAATACATTATGATAGATTGGCTCTCATTAACAAGGGCAGAGCTAGATGCAATTCTAACTTTATTTTTAGCTTTGCTAGAAGAAACATTCATAAAGATATATACAGACAACCAGGCAGTAATTTAAGCAGTTCAAAAAATGGTAAAAATAAAGAAAAGTATTTTGGGACAAATAAAACATATATGAAAAAAAAAGCAACTAAAGTTTAAACTGCATAAAGTAAAAGGATATAGTAGGATAGAAGGGAATAAAGAAGTAGATAAGCTAGCAAAAGAAGGAGCAAGATCGAACAAGATCATTGAAGTAGACCAAATTAATATATATTGTATTTAGATAGAAAGAGAAAATAGTGAACAAGCCTATTAGAAGTTTTGTAAACTTGATTATAATAGCAATATTAGATGCAAAATAGGCAGAATAAAAAGATGGATAGAGGAAGAAAGAGAAAATAATTTAGATTAAAGAGAAACATAAAAATATATAGAAGAGATTAAGAGTAATAATTGTTTAAATAGCAAAATGAACAATAAATAAATATTTAGGATAAAATGTTTAATAAATGATTCTCTAATGAACTGAAGAATTCTCATAGTGTAATGCAATACAGTTCTATAAGTAAATTATATAGATAGAAATGTAGAGATTTTTTAAAGAAATATAGCATTTGTTTAAAGAAAGCTTTTTTCTTACTAAGTAAATCATCTTTGGGCTTCTAACAAAAGTTGTAAAGCTTATTAAGATGCATCTAATAGTAGTAATAATATTAAAATTAGCTTGGTAGTTCTTAAGAAATCTTTAAAAAATGTTTTGATAACATATAAAATTTCTTTAAAAAAATAATTTTCTTAAAGAAATTTTATATAGTCAGCAAACCATTTTTTAAAGATTTCTTAAGAAGCATTAAGTTAATTTTAATGTTCTTACTACTATTAGATGTGTCTTGATAAGCTTTATAACTTTTGTTAAAAGACCAAAAGTAATTTATTTAGTAAGAAAAAAAGTTTTCTTTGGATAAACACTATATTTCTGTCTTAAAGATTTATATATAGAACTGAGTTGCATTTTATTATGATAATTCTTCAGTTCACTGAAGGATTATCAATTAAATGAAGTACTGCCAACAATAATAGAGCTCAGATCAAGAAGACCAGACCTATACAAGACCAATAAGTGCATCACTTGTTAAGAAAAACCAAAAAAAATAGACTACTTAACAAGCTACAAAGACTACTAAGGCATATAGAGTATAATAGAAAAAGAAATATATGACGAAATAGAGAAAACTATAAAGAAAAAAAAACTTGCCAAAAAAATACCAACTAGAGCTATAATTAAAGAAAACATCTTCAATGCATCTAATACAAAACAGATTGAAACAAGAATTCATATGATTAGAGGTCTAATTAAGAGAAAACAAAAACAAAGAGTAAAGTAAAAAATATACTCCAAAATAGAAAAGCAGCCAGCAAAATAATAAATATAGCATTTAATAAGTTGGGTAAGAAATTCTATTAGCATATCTAGAACTTTAGATGTAAGCTACAAATAGAATAGGAAAAAAAAGAATTTCAAAAAAAGATAAGAAGATGAAAAAGACTAACAAGAAAAAGAAAAAAAGAAAGAAAAAAGACCAGAAAAATAAAGAAAATCAAGAACAAACAGGAAAGTAGAAAAACAAGAAGAGTGAATATACAAGAGTAGCAGTATTTAAAAATATAAAAAACCTGATGGGTTAGTAAGGCTGTTAAAAGTCCGATCCTTTCGGTCCTGACTCCGTAAATAGAGACTTCGATTAGGATTCGGTCCTTGAGTCGAGTCCATGCATATAATAATAATAATCAGTATTGTATTTTGGTCAAATCGATCTCGATGCAAATTAACCAATCATATGCATGCCCTTCTAGAACAAAGACATGCATATGGAGCTTTGTCTGGAACAGGCTTGAGTCGGTCCTAAAAAGTCCATGTGAAGTCGACTCAAGGACCAGGTCCAACAAGCTTTTTAACAACCTTACGGGTTAGTAAAAAACCAGATTGGTCTTTATAGATAAGGTGCAAAGTTAAAACAAATTTAAATGGCAGTACTAACAAGGTGGGTAGTCACTAGCCTGTGACTGAAAAGAATAAATCCTTAATAAGTTAAGGATCCAGAGAGAGGTTAAGAATTACTAAAGCAGGTCACATCTGAGAGAAAACTAAGGGTAAGTCTCTAGTTTGGTTAGATTAGCAATAACTACAAATAAAAATATATAATTCTTAAATAGCTTAATCTCAAATAAACAGAGGCAGGATTGCTAAATTATAAAAAAAAAATTTTTAATTGATAACCAAATATAAAGAAGTATATTATAATATGCTTGCTTGGCTTAACTAAATATTAAATATGGGGTTTTTGCCTTAAAAATCAAGTTATGAGACATAGTAAATCATATGTCCCATATTTGATTTTCAAAGCAAAGACCCCATATAATAATAATAAAATGTGTCATCGCCAGTTAAGTCAAACAAATATATTACTTGACTTAACGTATAAAAGTGATTAAGAAATGTTTTAAACAAGAAAAACTAAAGAAAAGCCTAAAATAAAACAAAAATACTATAAAATAACTAAACAAAAAGACAAAAATAACAAGATTTATTCAAAAATCTATAAAATATTAAGGAGCTATAGTGTGATAAAATATAGGAGATAAACAAGTAGTTTGATTGGCTCGCGTATTATATATAAGATGTTGATCAACAATATAGTAACTAAGATACATATATATGTGCATTTTATGTCAATTTTTGCTTATTGTAAGCAATTCAAGTGTAATATAAAACTATATCGCTATATCTTTACTTACTATCACAAAAATTTATTACTATTAGAGTAGCAATTATACTCAGGCAAAACGACATCTAATACAAGCATTAATCTGAGGCACAACATATACAGTCAAACCCCCCTAAATACACTCCCTCTAAATGCAACACCTCTCTAAATATATGTCTTCTTTTGGGCCTAACTAATATTACATATATAGATTTTTACCTTCCTAAATGCAACACCTCTCTAAATGCATATACTAGAGCTGGTCCTGACAACGTGCATTTAAAGAGGTCTGACTATATATTATTCCAAATAATTAAATTATAGTGTTTATTATTGTTATATCAAATCCTAATAAGAAAATATTTAAATTATTATATAACTTGAGAAGCTCATATATTTCACACAACCTATGTGCCAGAAGCACAGGTTATATACTAGTATCAATAGAAAAACAATAATTTTACTATAAAAACAATAAAAATATTATAAACCCACTATATATTTAATATAGAATTACAGTTTATTATACAATAATAAGGCTTTTAATAAAAGAAAATAGTCAAAGAGAAGGGTCAAATATACTCAGAAGTGATATAAATATTCAAAGAAATAATTGTGAAGCATACATTGATGTCCTTTTGCCTTAGAGAAAAAGCAGAGTTTATATATCTTTCAATAATGCCGTCTAATAACGACATATAATAATGCTAGGAAATAATGCTGTAAATTATTACTAATATCAATTATTATGGGTATACAAAAACTCTTTCCGCTGATCTTCAATTTTAACAAAATTTCTAGTTGACTAAAACTAAAACAACACTTTTCTGCAAAATTAATATAGGAAACAGGGTTTCTTGAATTAAGAAAAAGGGAAGAGCATCTAAAAGAACCCTTAGTTCATTAGAATAACCTTTGACAAAACTTTAAGACCAGTAACAAAATTTAGACTTTCGAAAATTTTTAGAAAATTTTTGGAGTTTTTGGAAAATTTGTTTGACCCTGAAAATTCTGATCTTAGAGGCACATGAAAGCAACAACAAAACAAACGTGTAAGATTAGTAAACAAACAAACAAATATTAGATCGTGTTCTACTTTTAGACACAACAAAAATAACAAATCAACAAACAATTCACGTGACTTTCAGAAATAACAACAAATCAATACAACCAACGTAACCACTAGCAAATATAGAAGTAGATTATTCTAAAATATTCATTATAGTAAATGTAGATTCTACAACAACAGATCAAAAACTTAGCATAGTTAAAAGAAAGAATTAAGCTTAAACTTAGTAATTTTTGAAATAACAACCTTAGGAAAGATTAAGAGTGTCTTTGCATTGCCAGTAGAAGTAAGGCAAGAATCATGTAACGCATAAAAGAGATTTGTTCTCCAAATGGATAGAAGCATAGCAAAATTTTTAGGATTAGAAGATCCAGAATTTGTGTCATTCATGCGCATAGTGCTAGAAAACTACAAAACAGCTTTTCAAAAATACTTAAGAGGAGATAGATTGAATGCTGTAAATCGAGAACTAATTGGAGTAGATCCAAAGAACAAGACAATCAACTTTGAGGAACATGCTAAAAAAAGAATTCAAGAAGAGAAGAAATATATAACACCTGAA
>CAJVPZ010003283.1:0-11207 GCA_910592135.1 Racocetra fulgida | reverse complement strand
TTTTGTAATACCATACAATCGTAAAGTAATAAAGGAGACTAAAGGCAAGATGGCCTAAGTGAAAAAAAAAAAAAAAAATTATTTAATGATCGGTTGGGTATATCACCTATAATCTTGGTACTATCATCTCAAAATAGAAGCTCTTGGGCAATCCAAATCCAAGGAACCAGAATAATTGAAACCTATTTGGCAAGACCTGAGTAAGGAGGTAGGGAAGATCTTTGATGATATTGCAGAAAGTTGAAAACCAGAAACTGAAGAACCGGATAAAAACACAAAAGCAAGAAGGGTCCACCAACCTGACCGCTGGAGTTGCACTGGAGGAAAAGATTCTATACTATAGAATTAGAAACCAAGGGAAATAAAACCGGAAGATACTTAAAGCCTAAGTACAACAACCTGTCTGGGCTAACTGGTTTGGTAGTTGGAAAGTGATCGATATAAGGACCGGCTTGATGTAGGTATCAGGATCAGAATGAACCTTGCAAAGGTACTAGATACTGGAATTATGCGGTTTAATGGTTCACTCTGACTGCTAATGGTGGTTTCAGCTGCTGCAAAAGGTATCCGTAGCCTAATCTGGAAGTGCGTGAGACATAGAAAGATTAAAGGAGTATGTACTACACCCTTCCTAGAGTAACCTGATATGTAGATTCTACTGGGCTACCTATAGAATTAGGGTGCAAGTAGTATAGCAGATGTTGATCTGAGTGGTCTTTAATAAGAAGCAGCACAAGATTATGGATTGGTGTGATTGTAGTGGTGATGCAGGACAGGAGATATCAGAGGGTTTAAATAGATAATCTTCTAGTTAGGTTACAGATATGACATATAGTATAGAACCTTCAGGCAAACTACTTAAATTAGGCAACCAAAAGTTGTATGTATAGCTATATGTACTCTCACTAACTAAGAATGTACTACTAAAATACCTAATAAAAATCTACCCTTCTGCGACATTGCGAAGGTATAAAAAAAAAAAAAAAAAAAAAAAAAAAAAATTAATTTTAAAATTAATTTTAAAATTAGTCAATTACAAGAAGCCAAATATGTGACTTGTTCTATTTTTGGTTAAATTTTTACATATCATATAAAAATACTATATTTTTAAAGCTATATATTTTGAAAAATTATTATAACTTCTTAACAAATAAGGCTGCTAAGTTGTAATAAATTGATTTAGCTACAAAATAGCAGCTTCCTTTTAAAATATCTTTTTTAGATCAAAATTTATTAGCTTTTAAAGTTTGTGTAGTCTTTAAGTGTCATGCACTGTACCTCAGATAAGTTGAATATCAATATTATATAAATTTAGCTGGATATCAATATTATATAAATTCGGCTGCAATTAAATATTTCAGATTCAATAGTAGTTATTTTAGTTAAGCTAGACATTTTTTTTTAAAATGTTTACTATAACGAACAAGCTAAAGGTTTCTTAGTTATTACTTATCGAATTGGTCAAATAACCTGAATCCCAAAGGTTAGCTGTAATGGTTCCGGGTCGGTTTCGGGTTTGTTCTATTCGGTTCCGGGTCTATTTGAGACTCGATCCGATTTTTCGGATCCGGATTGAGTCTTCTCTAAAATCCGTCCTGATCCGGTCCGTGGGGAACACTAGCCCAGATGATCATTTTGCTGTAGGATAGTTAGCTGGTATTATTGCTTAATACCGGCTTGACTCCGGGCCTATTCCGACCCTAAATTTTGATCGGTCTGCTGAAGGTTGCTCCATTAACCTATTCTTTAAGCATGAAGTGACAAAAAACTCTGGTACTTTAGTGTTTCGTATATTAGTAAAGAGCTATCGCGCTTTACTAGTATTCTAACACCATCGTACCTTACCGCATATGATCTGATCGGTGCTTAAAGTCGACCAATCAAATCGTATTCAGCAAATACCTCAGTTATTTGGCACGAAGTTTTATTTGCTGGATTCAACCCTGATCAGACATACCGGGTGTTCAAAAAGTTCCTATACACAGTCCCTTTTTTTTTTTTTTTTTTTTTAAGTGACCTTCTATATAAAAACCACGATCTCAAATATATGTTATCATATGTTTGAATAATAGGGAATCATGAATAGGAACTTTTCGAGCATCCGGTACATAATACGCAGGGGTTCCAAAAAATTAATTGCAATTATTGTCAACTAAAACTGTTTAAAAAAACAATTGCAAATACAATTAAATTGCGAATAATTGCAGTTAATTGCAATTAATTGCAATTTTTGTTTTTACCATAAGGTTTGCTATAAAGGTTTCAATTTAAAATACACTATTTTGAAAACCAAAAAAAAATTAATCGCGCCCATCTGCGGATCTAAAAAACCTCTATGTAGCACTTGTTCAAAATTTTTGCGCTCATTAAAATAAATTTAAAAATAAGAACTTAGAGTGTTATCTCGAGAAAAAAAAAGGGAATTATTCAGGTCATTAAAAAAAAAAAAGGAATAATTTGATTTATTCGATAATTGTCGCTGCACCGCCAATGAATTAATTACTTTTAAATAAAATTCTTTAGATTTGATTTATTATTAATAAAATGTTTTCAAAAATCACTTTAAATATAAATATATATTATATATATAAATAAGATACCCGATAACTGATAATTAATTTGCATCAGCTAATCATATGAAAGTTTGCTTAAATAAAAAAACAGTTGCGAATTAATTTTTTTGTCATAATTGTCATAAAAATATAAGTTAAATAATCAGAGTAGGTGTCGGATCGGAGTGGTCGTAATCACATGATCTATCTATACTTCGTTTTCGGCATGGCTAGTATTTTAATTTCTATTTTTGATTGTAATGTTTTGCGAGTTGCGTCACCCTTGAAAATATTAACACCCATGCTTGCATCGATGTTAGAAGTACGTATGTTTAATAATTCAATATGCAAAATTCATCCCTAATTTATTATTTTGTATTAGGAAGTAAGTTCCATGAGCTTAGAGGAAAAAAAGCGGCTGCTGATTAGAGTACGACAAACGAAAATGATGCTACGTAGTACCCTTCCTCAGAATGGAGAGGATTTAGATCTAGGGAAAATAACTAAACAAAATACAGACCATAATAAGGAATATAGCTGTGAATTTGACGTTGTAGTAGTACGTAAAGATATCTCCAAGTCACCAAGTCCTACTACGAAACTCCAACAAAAACAGAAAAAAAGACCAGACGCGAATGAAACACGAAAAAAGGCTAACTCGCACATACCGGTGTTAAGACAACGTAGTGGAAAAGAAGTAGATAAAATAAATTTGGAAAAAAAGGTTGAAAATCCCGCGGAAAAGCGTGTCCGATGGGATGACGTGAATTTAGTTCAAGTTTCTTCGCCACTTATCAAGCATTCTCCGATATCGGCAAAGGAGAAACGCGTAATTAAATCTTGTTTAAAGCCCACAGTATGTATATTAAAACTACGCTATAGACTTATAAGGCGTAACTATTGTAACTAGTATTTACATTGTTAAAATGATGCCATAATATAAGTCTCACCTTAATCTCTTATAATTTTATTATTATTATTATTACTTCAATGATAGTTAATTATGTCTTCATTTTGAAATCTAGAGTTGCGATCCAAACCTTCTTTTGAATTATGACATTATCACGTAGTTTGTGTTTGGGAATCGGGATTTCTACTACATTTGGGATAATAACCAAAACCCAAATATATGTCCCATTTTCGGTTAATAGTCTTAAACTCAAGAACCAGTCAAATTTATTAAATCAATGTTATAAATTATTAAAATTTCGTTTTCATTTTCAAAATTTTCAAATTAAAAGAACTTAAAAATGATTTAGTGACTAAGTAGGATTGTTAAATAAATTGATATATAGGTCTAATAGTTATATTTATATCGGAAATATATACAATAAATGAAAGTAATTATAAAGTGAAAGTTTTTTCACATCAAAAATAAAAAACTCAAATAATAAATTTTTCGACCAAGTTTCCTCGAATTCGAGAAGTGTTTAATATTTTTTAGAAAAGTGGGAATCCTTAATAAAAACCAATTCATAGTCCTCGATTGATAAATGAATTACTCGGAATTAGTGTTTCGAGTTGGTTAAAATTTTGATTGGCTTAAGGGTAGGGGGTATAAATTATAAATTATATATAAAACTAAGAGAATTTTTATTTGTAGCTCAAAATTTTGATTATGAAACCATCTTTTGGCTTCTAACAAAAAAAAAAATTTCCTTATAAAATTTTGGCATAAACTATACCTTGCCCAATCCCAAACCCACCTATACTTTAATTATAAGCGAGGGTTTAATTTTTCATTTATGAAATTGTTTTGACAGGCATGTTACCGTTAAACGAATTTATAACTCAATAAATTATACCCTTGTATAAAAAACTAATAAATTTCCTAAAACTAAAATTACAAAAAAATTTATTAAGTAAACTATTTTTATGTTTTTAATAAAAGTTGTAGAATAGATTTTTATGATTTTAATGATAGTAAAATTATTAAATATTCATCGAGAAACATGTATTTAAAAATGGTATATATGTAAACGGTTTATATAGAGAGCCAATCAGATTGCACGATCAAATGCAAGCAACATATAATTATTGCTTTCTCTAAGATATTGTCTATATCTCATTTTTTTGCGAAATTTTGATATAGACTATAGCTCACTCCAATTCCAAATGCACCCTTATCCTAACCATAAGAAGGGGTTTAATTTTTCATTTTATAAAAGTTGTTTCTTTAGATATTAAAAATCATACAGTATGAAGATCATATGATATGAACCAATTAAAATTGTTAAATTTTTTAACTTGAAAATTTTAGATTAAAATTTTTCTAATCTTAAATATTCTTTGCATGTTTTTATTTTTTTTATGTTGTACTACGTACTGAATTACAGAATTATATAACAAATGATCTACAAACCCCCGTGTTAATTTTTTAGTTAAAATTTACCGTGCAGCAAATAAAGAAAAACTATGAGCCACCGCACTATTTACAAATGGTAATTGTTTCTGTGCGCTGTGCGCAAAATTTTGTTAAAATAATCACCGACATATCCCCTACCCCTAATATATTATCACATGTTTTGGATTAATTTTTCAATTGATTATAAGCTGTCAACAATTGCGATAGTTTGTTTTTCCGTCACGTTACACCCGATCCTGCACCCAGATTGAAAAAATACCCGAAAAAAATGACCGACGCGTGACGACAGCAAATCAGTGAAATAAAATCAATCGAATATAGCGTAATGTTTAAAAAAATAAAACTTGCCTTTAGAGCTTTGTTTAAAATTAGTGCAAAGCCGAATTTTGAGAGGAATAGAAATAAGGCAGATTGACATTTTAAAAAAAATTAATACCTTAATTTTCATAGCTCATATCTTGATGAATTTTGAAGGTACCTTGATAACTTAATATTCAGAAGAAAGCTTAGATCGTAGGCTTTCTTTTGACTATTAAACCATTAAGATAGTCTCAGAATCCATTGAGATATGAACTGTGAAAGTTAAGGCATTAATTTTTTTTAAATGTCTATCTGCCTTATTTCTATTGACGGCTGCCCATATATTGTGTAACCCGAGTTCCTGGAATTCGACGATGCACAAGCCAAATACAAGCTAACGCTAACTAATATATCAAAATTACGGTTCGTACATCGGTTAGCAGTTTTATTAGTAAAATTCGTCAAAATTTGGTGATTTCGAGCATAATTATCGCACTTTCAAATTACTGTGTCCACTGATTTTGATACATCACACTGGGAATCAGAAATCTAGAAAAAAATGCAAATACGTGATTGGCTTAAAATTATTTTTAACCAATCACAGATTTGCATTTATTCTAGATTTCTGATTTCCGGTATGATATGAAAATCAGTAGACACAGTGATTTGAAAAGCGCGATAATTAAGTCCAGAAGCTCTAATTACACGAAATCTCATTTCACTGACATTTCATACACAGATAGTCAATTCATAGGCTAATTTTATTTTATATTTCAATATTTCATAGATAATTTATTACACTGATAGCTCATTTCACATGCAAGTTTTTTCTTTTATAATTGCATTAACCCTAAACATAATTCTGATCCTAATCCTCTAATAACAACTATAATTACTTTTGAGCTGTCGGTGAAATAAATGATTTATAAAACGCGCTGTCGGTGAAAATAAATTATCTATGAATTAAATTTATGTCTGAAATAAACTGTATGAAGTAATTGTATATTAAGTAAGCAGAGCCGTTTCTAGCTTTCGATTTATATTTTTGTATTTTACATAAATTTTTTATTGGCCGTGTTGGAAATTTACTATTGGTATCCGATCATGTGATTAATAGAGCCGATGCTTTTTAGCAGACTTGTAACGAAATTAACTTACCAGTACCCTTGTGACCAAGCTGTTGAACTGCTCGGTTTAACTGTCTGACCTGCGGCTACAGTGATACGGGCTGATGAAAAATCATCGGCTGGGATCGATCACAAAAAGCTCGGACCGATCGACCGGGCTGACCCTTTTGCTATGTAGTGCAGTTTTCTTGGTCAGAATCTGCCTTCACATTGCCATTAGGTAATTTCTTGCTATATAGTATGAATTGTCTACGTATACGTATACATCCGTTTCCTATTTTATTCGTTATTTGCCAATTTAACATCTAAATTAACTATTGATGTTATAAATGACTAGCCGATTTTTGGTCAATTCTAGCCTGAAATATGCTTCAGAAGAGAATTGCTTCTAACACTTCATTCATTGACCAGTCCGGCCCACGAAGCTGCAGGATAAAGGTCGCCCCGCTCATTGACCCGTATCACTATCGTCACTTTATATTTTAAATAATAATAATATATTCTATCACTATATAAAGTTCCTAAGTTATTAATAAATATATGTTTTTTTTCTAAATTTTAGAGCAAATTTGCCCAAGATGGTCTAAGGGATAATAAATCGATTCATAATATAACGGTGATAAAAATGTTAATCTACTAAAATAACTTACTAAAATAACATTAAAATAATTGAATATAAAACGATATTATAAGTTCAAATTATTTCTGTCAACTAATTCCGCAAGTAACGTCCTTTTTTTTCATTTTTATTGGAAACAATTTACTTTAAACACTTAAAAATTTTTTCATTAATCAACAGAATTAACGGAATCACCACCCATTTCAGCACGTAAACCATCATATGGATATTGTTTCTTTATCTACATTTTTAAATGGAAAAAAAAAATAAAAAAATTAAAAAATAAGAATCACATCACAAAATTGTGTAAAAAAAAAAAAAACCGCAAATTAACAAAAAACTAACTGCAGGTGCTTCGTAATCGGTTTGTTTAATCGCAAACATGTAAACTCCAATAAGAGCAAAGAAAGCTAAGAGCTGCATCGCAGCATCACCTAAATTAATATCATATCTATCAAACGTCCATATATTTAAGATTTCTTCTTCCTCATGAAGCTATATTAATTAAGATATTTCGGGATGAAATGATTTATTTAGAAAAATAGAAATGCATAAAGATTTTCGAATAAATTCAAATAAACATTCTAAAGGCATCTCCAAAAATTCGCACATTGTTTTAGATAAAAAAAAACATTAAATTTCTCTTCGATCGAGTAAACTAACCGGTTCACCAAAATTTCTCCTATTTTGTAGATCATCCCACCCAAGAGGTGGTCTGTCTTGTTTAAATTCAATGGGCAAATTTGGGTAATCGCCAATTTGAGGATCTGGATTAACCTTTGGCGGTGGTTTTACATGTTGGTATCGAACTAAGCGTTCTCTGAAAGTTATTGGAAAACCCTGGGATAAGACAGGTAAGCTTCGAAAAAGGTTTGTTCTAGTAGCTGTACGAGTGAGTTGTGTTAAACGCGGAAGCATGTCGTTTATTGTAAATGAAAATCTGAAAAATAATTTAAAAGAAAAAAAAATCCCGATTGGCAGATATATCCGTATCGTGGCTAATCCGGTGTCACCACCGATTTTGAGTGGACGTCCGACGGCGAACTTGGATTACATAGGATTTTGAGTCGTGGACAAATTCAAGACAACCTAGTATTAACGATAAATAAACATTGAAGAGTATTTTATTAATTTGGAAGATGAAAATTCTTTTTCATTAGAAAGGAATCAAACATCTGTTCCTAACTTCGAGGGGACTAGCATTTATATACATGCGCAGGCGTTGTTAAAGGTTTATCGTATGGATATGACACATCTAGTATCGCCACTATTTGTTGACACTAAAATTAATGATTAAATACAATAACGATAACAGATAATAATATATTAAGAATAATAATAACAATTTACGTTGACATTGTTTACATCTTACAAAACTCTGTTCATCTTGTCGAATTACGAAACTAATAAAACAAAAAACGGAAATGTGAGGATCAAATTTTAAATGATATTTGCAAGCAAAATGAAATTTTCATAAAATCCGAAGAGCTTAAATGCGTATATAGTTTATGAAAAACTTATGGATGTTGAAGGAGAAAGCGATACGTACGTACGTATATATATGGTATACTAAAAAGGGATTACTTGTACAAATTCAACCAGCCACGTATTGATCTGAAAAATTATTGCCGTGGCTGGCGTAAAGAATTCAAAACTGGGTGGACTAAATTAATCACACATAGCATTAAAATGTGCAGAAGTAATAACCAATCAACATGTTCTTGTTAAAGATTTTTATTAAAAAACATCTTGTTAGTCATTTTTCGAGTACGTAGTAGTGATATATCTGTATATTGTATACGTATAGGTAAGGTAGGTCAGGTATTATGACGCGATACACTGGTTAGAATCAACCAATTTTAGTACCATTCGATTCATTATACTGAGACGAATCAAATGATACAAAAACTAATCAATTAACTTGAGGGAAGGTTAGACGTTATTGTGTAGTTCTTACGTTTTTTCCTATCTGAGCAATTTCAGGGGAGAAGTCAGCAAAATCGAAAGTACATAAAAAGCTAGTGTAAATAAATTTTAGATAATTAACACTGAGGTCTAATCGGAAATGTATAGTGCGTCAAAATACCCCCAACAAAAAAAAGCATAGCTTTTTGAAGTTTCGAATTTCAAGGTTTTTTTTAACTTGATAGAAATTAAGTCGAATATTAGTTTAGGAATAATGTATTTTCTTGGGAACTTTTACTATTAGCACTTTAGGTGCGTCATAATACCCGACCTTATCTTATATAAAATTTATGCGTTTGTCAAATTTAACTAATTTTTGTTCCCCAAATTTAAGTTCTGGGGATTTTTGACACTCCAATGTATAATAAATGTTATCCGACATGTCTTATGTGAACACCGAACGATTTTGGTGTAAGTTATTCGGCCACCTCCTAATACAATACACAAATTTTCCTCTTAAGAGGTGAATGAAAATTTGTGTATTTGTATTAGAAGGAGGCCGAATAAGTTACACAAAAATCGTTCAGTGTTTACGTCAGACATGTCGGATAAGCGTATTATTGGTCAAATTGTGGCTGATAATTGCTGATTTCTTCACAGCAGATACCGCATTATGACGTAACCTTCGGTCACGTCATAAAAACAGTATCCTAGTGAATAATCAGTTATCATCCACAACATGACCAATAACAAGTACATATGTCTAACTCCCATAGGTCTAACCCATTTTTCCACTATTGTGATCTACTCTGAATTCTGTACAATCCATTTTCTAGGACATATAGTACAGAGGTCATATGTGTTACGTTTTAGCAAAAACCTTTGAAATTTAAAAGTAAAAAACAGGGGTCCAATTTGGATGAATTTTTTTTTTAAATGAAAGCTCTTAATGAAATGCATCTAACAAACAAAAGTTCTTTCAATTCTGATTACTGAATCAAAAATTATTTAAAAAAATATAATTTTTTAATTTTTAACAAATTTGGTCAAAATTAGCCAAAATCCAGTTATGATCTATATTAGAGTCATCATTTTTTGTATAGTTTAAACAACTATTTTGTGATAACTAGTAGTAATATTAAAAGTATTTTATATTTATTTTGTAATAAAAAGATTTAAAAATCATTTTAGTTTTAAAATACATTATTTTTTTTTTGTAGTCAAGGCTAGCCTCTTTGGCTTATCACTTTTATTAGATGCTCTAGGGTTATTAGTGCCTTCAGAAGTTCTGAACATAGTATATTACTAAAAAGATATACTGTATATAGATATACATACAAATTTAGTCATTGTTTATTTAAGAACTCTATTATACTATTATAGTTATTCTATATATTATATTTGAGATCTGTCTGTAGATCCTCTATTTAAACCTTTTGATCTAAAATTTTTTATGCTAACTGATCTAGGAAATGAGATATATAAATCATTTTATTTTTTCAGATTATTGTGAACTATCTATAGAATAATTATTTCTAATATATCCTTAAGTATATCACTTGTTAAAGCAGTCTGATATCTACTATTATTATAATACCTAGTCTTTATTTAGTAACTTATACCAAGTCTAAGAATAAGTATTTGCAAACTTTAGTTACTATTATTACTAAACTAGTCTTTACAAAGTTTATTCAAATCCTAGTACTTTCTTTTCAAAACAATCTAGTATCTTTTTTTTAGTACTTCTAGCCAGTCTCTTCAGATTATTAATTCAAATTATTAATTTAGATAGTCTGAAAAAAATATTGATTCTGTGGTATCTGCTAAGCCTTTTTCTTTAGTCAATGTTTATATTGGTGATTTAGTTGATAAAACAACTTGCTGGATGCTCTTGTTATATTTAATTAACTAGCTTTAACTAAAGCTTATTTCAGTAGTCATCATCAAAGGTTTGTATTATATTTCTAGATTTTGTCAAATAAACATTTATCTTTTCAGTTTCTTGGATTAATATGATCACAAAAATTTATTTTGGATTTGCACTAACTATTATCAGCTTGCATATCTTTATATGACTTATATATTGTATGAATGTTCTATAATTTCCTAATCTTATTAATATTACAAAGGTTATAGAGATCCTATTCTAATTAATTAGTAAAAAACAGTAATTATTATACAATTGAATTTTTAAATTTCTGTTTTTAGTAGATTTTAAATCTCAATCTGCTAATATTTTGCTTAAAAGTATAATAACTTAACTATTTTTTTTTATAATTCGGCAATCCTGCCTCTGTTTATTTGAGATTAAGCTATTCAAGAATTATACATTTCTATCT